>JABFPQ010000590.1:0-10921 GCA_022817265.1 Masnerella sp. ZL-2020
AATATTTAATGTCAAAGGATGAAAATAGTTTCAACCCATAAATAATAATAATAATAATAATAATAATAATAATAATAGTTAGTTAATTAATTAAATTTAGTTAATTACATTAATTAAACAATTAATTAGAATAAATAATTAAATTGTGGAAAATTTGAAGTTTACATTTTCTGTTGGATTTACTCACCTTAGGTTATTTTTTCTATAAACAAAAACTTGTAAACATTTTCGTCTCCATAAAAATGTAAATAAAAATTGGTTTATAAAACGCGATTCGTCCCAAGCGTCGACCAATGAACGCTCAGCTGCGCGATTCTTCGTTCACACTTCACACATTTGAACAACACTTCTCCAGGAAAATTCAGTCGGCAAAGCACTTGGTTTGCGTGATCACGTTCCTTTGTACTTCCATCTTTACCTTGACAATACCTTCACTTTCGTGAGCAAAAAGTGACGCGAATTCAGTGAAGCGAAAAGTTACGCTATGGCTCCGATTAGTAAGTTGAAAAACAAAACAGTTGAATTTCCATAAATCAACCAAATTTCAAAACACAAACCAAATTTAAAAAAAAACCGTTATTTATTTTTTTTTAAATTTGATGAGATAATTTTAGTTTTTTAGGTTAGGTGATATTTTAGGTTAACACTCAAGTTTTTTAGGTTAGAATATTTATTTATTTTTATTTGATAAGATAATTTTAGGTTAGATGATATTTTAGGTTAACACTTCAGTTTTTTAGGTTAGAATATGAATTTTGCTTGAAAAGTGAGGTTATGTGCCGGTTAAGTGGAAAGGCGAACGATGTTTGATTTGTTTGCGATCGGCGAAAAAAAGCGAAAATTTCGTACGAGTTTGTCGACCCAACGGTACCTGAGAAGTGACGTCACAGCTCAGAGTCCCAAATGATGGCTACGCTGGCGATCGTCCCGCGGTTCGCGTGCATTCGTGGCCAGGTTCGACTGCTCGATCTCAAAAATGGAATCTTTTGTCGCCGGGTTTTGTTGGCCCGTTACTCCAGTGAGTTGCCCCGCCCCTTTTTCTATTTTTCAAATTTTCAAATCGTCGAATTTAAAAAAAAAATTTTTTTTTTGAAATTTCGCATTTGAATGTTGATTTTGACAGTTGGAAGTTTTTTTTTATCATTTTTTAATTGTTTATGATCTTGTTATTTTAGGAATTTAAAATACCGGTACATAACCTCACTTTCCAGCGTTTCTTTTATAATTGCCTTTGAACATGCAATTATGTCGGAATCGAAGATTGTATAAACTAATTGCAATTGCAATTGTGCGTAAAAAAGTTGCATCATTACTTGCAATGGATATTAAGTTGAAATTATTGTTTTTTTATATTTTGTTATTGTTTATTTATGTTTTTGTTGACAAAAAGAATTTTTAGTAACTTGTTTGTAATTTTTGTACATTATTATTCAACAAAATTGAAAAAAAAGTTAAGGTTAATTTAAAACTGCGAATTTAAAATAATATTTAGTTAAAATGTTTATATATATATATAATATATATATATGACGTTACATTTATATTTATTTAGTAATTTTTTCTGATATAATTTTAGTTATTTATTTCCAAATGACAAATGTTCCTTTCCTATAGTTAATTTTACTAGTGTTTTTATTTTTACAGAATTTTTTGCTAACATATTTTACTTAGTTCATCTCTCATATTAATTTATTGTTTAGTTAAATTCTTCTTATTTGTTTTCACTTTAATATACATTTATAGTGTTTACTTTATTATTTTTTTTATTATACCTTATTATAATTTTTATTTTCATTATAATACACATAATTAACTCCAATTTATTGTTATAACGTCTGGTCTTATCAAAATATTTTTACACGATAACAAACAAGTAGTGACAACGTGACAAATGTTACTCCAAAAGATAATTTCTTGTTTCTCTTTTGACGTGTTAACTTGTATTGTATTTTTATTTTTATTTACCCAAATTATTTTCATTCAAAGTGGTGAATGTTTGGAAATTATACCTGAACATTCACAATCATCTGACAGTGAGATGGCTCATTGTTTTCTGGATGACTCTATTTGCAAGACAAGTATTTTTAAGTAGATATATACTTTTTACTGGTCAATTTCATAATTTTAAAAAAGGAAATTTTGAATTGACTATATTCCTTTATATTTGAGAATTGTTATTATAATACAAATTAGTTTGTTACAAAAGTTTTTTGTTTGTTAATTTTACTTAATAAAATGTTAGATAATGAAAGTAATATGTTAATTTATCATTACTTCATTTTCATTTTTTTTTTGTTTTTTTTTTCAAGTTTTGACTTAATTAATTGAAAATTACTAAGAATGACTCATTCAACTTCATAACACAGCTTAAAGTGTGTCAAGAATTATAAGTTCTGTTATAAAATTATTAATCATTTTTATCTAGAAAATTAATTTTGCAGAAATAAATTGTCGACAATGCAAAAAAAAATAACTTAAGAAAAGTAATAATATTTGAATTCAGGTTTGAATAATTTTTATCTGCAACAAATTACTCATTTATGTAACAATGTGATTTCAATCATTAAGTTTAAATCTGTAATTCAATTTTTTCTATTCCAGCGGAAAACAAGTACATGTACGATTTGGTGGTCGTGGGAGGAGGATCAGGTGGTTTGGCAGCTGCAAAGGAAGCCGTAGAATTAGGTGCCAAAGTTGCCGTTTTCGATTACGTAACTCCTTCTCCCCAAGGGACGAAATGGGGATTAGGTGGCACCTGCGTCAACGTTGGTTGTATTCCCAAGAAATTGATGCACCAGGCAGCTTTGCTTGGTGAAGCTGTTCACGTCAGTATCATTCAAATCCAGCAATTATTGAGAAGAAAAATGTATTTTCATCCCTCGTGCACATAAGGTCGTACTTTACTCCCTGAATTTGAGGGAGTAAAGTGCAACTTTATTACCACGGGAGTAAAAATGCACTTTACTCCCTCAAATCCAGAGAGTAAAAGCTCGACTTTTTACATGCACTTGTGACTAAAAATATCGTTTGCACCACAGGGAGTAAAGCTCAACTTTACTCCCTTGATGCAAAATATACTTTTATGACCGAGATTCGAACTCGTGACCTCTGAGATGCAAAGCCAGACATTTAACCAGTGAGCCATCAAGTCAGCTATCAAAATATACTATTAAAGAAGAAAATGTTTGTCATTCCAGGAAGCTAGATCTTTTGGCTGGCAAATCCCTGAACCAGATTGGATCAAAATCGATTGGACAGCATTGACCACTGCAGTGCAAAATCATGTTAAATCTGTAAATTGGGTCACACGTGTCGAGCTTAGAAATAAGTGAGTTTGAATTACGATCTAGAATTCACATTAAGTCATCCTATTCATTCATCGTTATATATATACACAGTATTCCAAGATTTCAGTTAATAGTGCATCAGGAAAGAGAATTATTGACAAACATTGTCTAAGATTCTGTTTTTATCTTATTTCACTATTATTGTCAGTGTAAACTACGTTTTAGGATTACAAGCATTCAACATTTTTATTAAGCATTGCAGATCATCTCAAGACAGAGTATGTTTGTTTCTAATGTGATGCACTATTTCACAGGAAGATTGATTACATCAATGCACAAGGTTACTTCAAAGATGCTCACACGGTGGTGGGAGTGAATAAAAAAGGAGAAGAAAAAGAGTACACTGCACAAAATATTATTATCGCTGTGGGTGGACGGCCTAGATATCCTGATATTCCAGGAGCTTTGGAATATGGTATCACAAGTGATGATATTTTCAGCATGGAGAAAGCGCCTGGAAAAACCCTTATCATCGGTGCTGGATGTATCCTTATCTATATTTTTAAAAACATCACTCTATTAATCATTTTCCCATTAATCTTTCATAGGTTGATCAAATTATTACATTTAAATTTCTATGACACCAAAGATTTAAATTAGTTGACTAAATTATGATGTTAGTTTTCTTAACCATCAAAAATAGATATTGGCTTAGAATGTGCAGGATTTTTAAACGGATTAGGTTACGATGCAACAATTATGGTTCGATCAATTGTTTTGAGAGGATTCGATAGACAAATGGCAGACATTGTTGCAGAAGAAATGCAACAAAGAGGAGTTCATTTTATCTACGAAGCCAAACCTAAGGCAGTTGAGAAGCAAGAAGATGGTCGTTTGCTTGTCCATTGGGTTGACAAGGTACGATACAATTTCTATATTTTTCGAACAAATGTCTTTTAGAAGTTATTGTTAGTGAAATATTTGGTCTAAGAAAATAATATATTATTATTATTATTTTTTAGGATGGTTCCATACACAAGGATGTCTATGATACCATATTATTTGCTATTGGAAGAAAAGCACTTACTAAAGAACTGAAACTTGAAAATGCTGGCATTAAAGTTGTTGAAGGTTCTGAAAAAATTGACGCTGTAAATGAGCAGACTAATGTACCTAATATTTATGCAGTTGGCGATGTACTTCACGTATGTATTTTTATTTTAATTATTACTAACTAAGCTAACAAAGGAATTGATGGCTTTATTTGTTACAATTTTGTTGTAAAATGTAAAATTTTTTGGGAAAATGTATTTGTGTGTGTGAGCTGGGTCAGCTGACTGTTTACGACCAATAGACGCAAAGTTCTCAGTGCCGTACGACTATGGATAATACTTCAGATTATCAAGAATTTCTTGGCAAATAATATTGCGATTATCTGGTGTTTTTATTGCAATTATTTATTTTGGAGGGGATAAGCTATGTCTGTGAATGAGTTAAGTAATATTTGGATAGTCCCTGAAGAATATGTATGTAATTATTCTAAAGGATTTAACGAAATTAGATTCAACAAGATATTATACAAAACATACTTTAATAGCTTTCTTTCGTTTACTATATACATATTTACAAAAGTTTAACAATTTCTTAATTATCAAGTTTCTCTGCAATATCATGCAGTTTCTTCAAATACGTATGATCCTTTTTCTTAAATTCCTTTCTACTTTCGCACCATTTACGAAATACGTTCAGACCTTCAATAGCTTCTCTTACACTAGGAAGAGAATTCTCTTCTTCTATTTCCATACATTCGTTATCATTTTCCAGTGCTAATGGATCTTTTTGCTCCAGTACTTCTTCTTCAGGAAAATCAAAAATTGGTTCTTCCACTTTCACAATATCTTCAATGTCTTTTTCATTCAGCACCTTATCATCGTTATCCACATTATTTTCAACAACACTTTCCACAACAGGTTCTTTTTCCACGCACACAACTTTTTCTTCACTATTTCCTAGATTAATTTTCTTCGCACTAGGTTCCTCACCGACATTTTCACTATCACTAGTCAAAATCACTTCATCTTCCGAGTTGTTCAAATCCAAAGTGTTATAAAATTCCCGATTGGCCAGACATTCACGAAGTATTTCGTCATCCGTTAGAATTTGACAACTTGGCAAATTAGAATCTTCGTTCAACCATTCTTCCACAGATTCCCTAGAAATACTTCCTTCCTTCAAAACACTGTTCATCGTTTCCAAAATATCCCCAGTGTAATCTTCATTAATCTCCTTGAGGACTTCAAAATCCAAAATCTTCTGCCAACAGCTGATCAAATGGAATCTCGTGACCCTAGACCAGGCCAAATGAACAACCCCATAACAATCTCTGATGGTCCAGGAAGTGAGGAATTCCCTCAGAGTTTTTCCTTTTTCTAAATTAAACTTGAGTTGTTCGAGAAACATTCTCCTGTAGAGCGTTTTAAAAGTCTTGAAAACACCCAACGTTGTGGGTAACACATTCACGTTCATATTCGGTGGCACAAAATCCACGACCACGTTGCTGTTTATCGAATCCAGGTACTTTTTAGTAGAGTGCGCAGGCGCACAGTCTAAAATCAGCAAAAACTTTTGGCTGATTTTGTTCTTCCTCCCGGTGATACTTGGGACGAAAACTTTCCTGTACCAGTGATCGAACATTTCCTTGGTCATCAGAGCTTCCTTGTTTCCACAAATACTGTTAGAATCCTCCAGAAATTTCAAATTCTCCTCTTGCGTTATAAAAAATATCGGCAATTTGTGCTGGCCAGTTGAGTTAGAAGAACACAACAACGTCACGTGTTCCTCCATGATTTCCTCAAAATCGTCCACTGTCTCCCCCATCTTTTCTATGAAACTCGCTGGCAGTGATTTCCAGGTCAAAGTCGTTTCGTCTGCAGTGTAAACGTTTTGCAAGTCGAAAGATGACAAAATTGCTGGCGAGTAACCTTCGTGTTTTTCTGCACCATTTTTTCCAGCTTTTAGAAGAATTTCGTGACAGTTTCGGAACTTGTGGAACCAACCGGCACTGCCAGAAAATTCTACTGGACCGTTCAATCGTGTGTTTAGTTCCACAGCTTTTGCTTTCAGAACGTGAACTGGGACGGAGTATCCCAAAGTTCTTTGCTGCGCGTACCAGATGAATAGGGCGTTTTCGGTTAGTTCGTACTCTCGTTTCATTTTCTGGATCTTTTTTTTCGCTGTGTGATAGGTGATAAGTTTTTTGGTTCTCAGCATCGTGTCTTCCTTTGTCTTCACTATGTCGGTTATAGCTGCTTCGGAGATTTTGAACATTTGCGCCAAAGCAGTTATGCTCATTTTGTTCTCGTGGAGCTTGATGATGGAAACTTGCTTGTCGATGGAAAGTTGGTGTTTATTTGATGGCTGAAATTTGAATTAATTAAAATTGTTAATGATGGTTTTTTTTGTTATCCTTTTATTTTTTACACCTTAAGGCAGGGGACCGTGAAAAATTTGACTACCGACAAATATTAAGATAAAAAAATGAAACTTCATGACTTTATATAACTTTTGACGCTCAATTCATGGAATTGACGAGTTTTCTGTAAAATCAATTTTCAGACCACTTTCTAACCTAACTTTCAGAAAAAATTGTTCTGATAATTTGAGTTTGAAATTTTTATTTATTTCAAAATATTCGTAGTCCCCTCACTTAAAAAATGCTTAAAGCATTTTTGTATTAAAAAATTTTATTTTGTAATTATTTCTCAATAGTTAATTAAAAGAAGTCCTATAATTCTCGAATTTCTTTTCAAATTCAACATGAAATTTAAGGTAATTTTTCAGTGTCACCTTCATTTCACAAATGCCTGCAAGTATTATGTCATGAATTAAAATTTGTTTCCAAATAAATTATTATTAATATTAATAAATTGTCATATTATACTATAAAAATGAGATAATAGCGTAATATACTTAATTTTTTGGAAAAAACAAATATGGATTATGTGTCTTTTTTAGACATAATTAATTGACACTTAAAAATCACCTTGTGTATGGATTTTTTTGGAATAATAAACTTAAGGGAAAAAAGAATTAAAATTAAGAAGTTATAAAACAAAAAAAAATGTTTATTAAAGGACACATTTTTATTTTCAATTAAGTATGTTCAAAATAAATCTGAAATTTTTCCATGTTTTTAATTTAAAATTAGATTTTTGTATAATTTAATTAGAGGGAATTAACTAATAAATTAGTTATTGAATTTTGGTTAAAATAAAGTACATTTAATTTTACGTATCTAAAAAATCAAAACTACCAATTTTATTCCATGTTAAAAATTAATTAAGAATTCTAAATAATTGTGTCGGTAAAACTTTCTTTTGCTATCAATCTGTACCATATCTTAAATTTTATAATTTATTTATAAATAATACTTACAGCTGACGATTTTGTTTCCATTTTGAAAAGCGAAATCAAATTCCTGAATAATGTAGCCCAAGTATTTTTTGTTTTAACAACTGTTTTTTATGTTTCTCAATCAAGCCCCTTAAAACTTATTCTCACAAAACTTGTAGGTTATATGCCAAATTCCCATAACCTACAAAGTAACTGTTCAATTCTTCAAAAACCGCTTTTATGCTAATAAAACTCAAAAATTATTATCACAATGATTGTTAATATGAAAAACACATAAAACGTGATATTTTTTGTATAAAACTCTATCTTTTTACACGATTTCAAGAGTTAAAACGTACGAACAATGAACGGTACTTTTGCTGGCAAAATTCAGCACACTGTTCAGTCGGTCAGGTAGAGAACGATATTATCATTGGATGATACTTTCTAACCTGATATGTGAATTTGCAGCTGACTGCTTTAGCCAATTATTGCAAATTCCTATATCATTTGCAAAAACTAAAAAAATGATGAATAAATTAAAAATAATTTAGTATAAACATTAATAAAACATTATTATTAAAAAAAATATGAGATTATATGTAAATTTTATATTTTCATCAGTCTTAATGAAATAAAAATGAAAATATTGCTCCAAATTGTTAAAAATTATTTTTACAAACTCGAGCAATATTTTAATAATAAAAAACAATTATTGCAAATATTACTTATTATTATTGACTATTAAAATATATTTATTTATTTATTTATTCTCATATATATTATTTTATTATACATATATAATTATATTATACAAATATTATACATATACATATAATATTATTACATATTAATTCAAAAAATTGAAATTTGTTTACTGAAATTTATTAATGTAATTTTTTTTTATTTATAGAAAAGACCAGAATTAACACCAGTAGCAATTCACGCAGGCAAACTTTTGGCCAAAAGATTATATGGAAACTCAACAGAAAAAATGGATTACACAAATGTAGCAACGACCGTTTTCAGTCCTTTGGAATATGCCTGTGTTGGTTTGAGCGAGGAACAAGCAATCGCTCTCCATGGCGAAGATAATATTGAAATTTATCACGCTTATTACAAACCGACCGAATTTTTCGTCCCACAGAAAAATGTCAATCACTGTTACGTCAAAGTTATTGCTATGCGTCACGAAGATCAACTAGTTTTAGGATTGCATTTCGTTGGTCCAAATGCAGGAGAAGTTGTTCAAGGATTTGCAGCTGCAATAAAGTTAGTAACAAATTTTTTTAATTAATAAAAAAAAATTTTTTAATTAATATCACGATTTAAATTGTTTAATTTAAACAACGTAATAAAATAATGAAAAAAACTTTTTTTTTTGTTTCTTGAATTTTATTATGTTTTATAATAATAATAATAATATAATATTTATAATACAAAAAATTATGACAAAAATTATGATCATGAAAAATAACCATAATTTTGTAAAATATTTATATAGTTTGATAATAATTTATTGATTTTCTTGGTGATAATTCATGTATATATTGAACAATCAAGGATTGGCATATGAAAATTCAATAAGCAATAAAAACTTATTTTCCATTCTAGTCAATACCTCATTTTTCATACTGAATTAATTATTAATCCTGATTGACTATTGTCTTAATTTGATGGTCAAATTGTTAACAAAGGCTAACATAAATTTGGTTTATTCTTTGAAAATGTAATATAATATATATGCTAAGGATTTTTACGAATATTTCTGCAATTATTTAAATGTAAAACACTTTAGTGCATTATATACGATTAGTTTAAGATTTAAATTGTGCAATTAATATTAATATCGTCCTAAAATCGTTTTAATGTTTTTTCATGGTCATGTAATAGCTTTTAAATTTAATTGGTATTAACAATATACAATTTTTTTATTGAAAAAAACTCTTCCTTATTTTAAAAAAAAATTGTTTTGTAATATTTATGAAATTATTTTATAGCTTGTTATTTGAATTGGAATGAAAATGTACATATTTTATTCATTTGTCTATTTGAAATACTAATTATTATTATTATGAATATAAATTGATACAATATTTGATTAACTGTTATTATTAATATTCTAATTGTAATTTAAACATACGATTTATTTTTTTTAACTTCAAATAAAAATACATGCAAATTTTTAATAGACTTTATTTAAATGTTTCTATGACAAATTTTAATATCTAAATGGAACATCATGTACTCACTCAAAACTTTTTGAAAAATGATTTATAATTTTCTTCGAAAATAAACATGTAATTTTAAATAAACAATTATTTTAATGTAATTTTTAAATAAAATATTAATCACGAGTCAAAATTGAACTAACTTTACTTAACAAAAAATTTTTTTCAACAGTTTGAAATATACAAATATGAATAATTCAATTATCTTTGCAATATATTTGTTATTTCGTATATATGTTTCATATGACTCTTCAACTAATCTAATAAACTAAAAAATTGTCATTTAGGGCATTTAAAAATAATTTTTTTCCAAAAGTCACACATTTTATAATTATTATAAAGTGTTACGCAAATATAAATAACTTTTAATGAAATACAAATATAAATTATTATTAATTAATTATTTATTATTATTATTAATTTATGAGACAACCTAATGTAATTTAAATTTAAACAAATTAAAATAATAATGACGAATTGCAACGTAATATTTTAAATTTTCCACATAATTTCTATTATTTCCCCTAATAATATGGACTTTTATTCCCAGATGCAATTTGACATTCCCCAAGCTGAAGTCGACCGTCGGAATCCACCCAACCGTAGCCGAGGAATTCACAAGGGTATTCATAACAAAACGTTCGGGATTGGACCCAACTCCCCAGAGTTGCTGCAGCTAAAGTAACGATTAACGATTTTCGGTACAACTGAACCTTCCCGTTGTATGCTTCTCTGCGTAAATGCGAAAACCTATTTCTACTTGTAAAGAAACTGTTGAAAGTCGAGGATCAAACTCGAAAATACTTTTGTTATATATTTTTGTAGTGAAAACCAATCGGGATCAGTATTCAGCGAATGAAAATTCCACTAACAGTCGGAAAAGTCATTTTTCTCCCGAGGTGAAAAATGAACTAATTCCATCAACTTACAGTCGGAAAAGTTATTTTTCTCCCGAGGTGAAAAATGTACTAATTTCTCCAACTTACAGTCGGAAAAGTTATTTTTCTCCCG
>JABFPQ010000591.1:0-10910 GCA_022817265.1 Masnerella sp. ZL-2020
CAAACAAAACGACCTAACTTTAAAATAATGTTTGATAACCTTTGCTTTCAAATTGCAGCAAGTTGGTAAAGTGATACCAATAACATTAACTAAGCGTTCTATCAATTCAGCATTCCCATTTTTCAAATGATGCTCACGGTTCTGCAAAATAATGATCAACCATATAACAGTTCTAATAACTTTGCTATTATTATAATAATAATTTACTTTATTATATTTTATTGAAACATAATTAGGTAATGTGATTTGAATCAAATTTAAAGAAAATTTATTTTATGCTTTACATAGTTCTTAATTTTAATTTGTAAAAATGTGTTGATTATATAAAAAAAATTTTTGATCGAATAAGTCATAAAAAATTTTTACCTTATACACTGATTTACATGGTTGAGCGTCAATTTTAGGGGGTGGGTTTGGTACATCAAATAATGTAGGGACTGCTGTTTGTTTTAATTTTTGCCATCCATCCGCACGCTGATTTTCATACTGTGAATCTTCAAAGTGAACCTGAAATGATGCATAATAAGAATTCATTAGTAACATTAAGTATAAATTATTAAGAATACATTGATTTTAAATAATTTATGAAATTGTAAAACTTACTTCACACAAGCGAGAATACATCGTTGGAGTCCATTTAGCTCTGCGCATGTTAAGTAGCCATTTGTTTTTCCGATTAACATCTTGTGGAAATCTAAACAATTTGAAGCCTTTCTCTGCCCTGTTTGAGCAATTAATTGCAGCGCAGCAAGGCATTTTGTCCAAATCCAAGTTTATTCCTAGTTCACCGAAAATATCTATAAACAATAAAATGTATAATCAACTTTTTGCAAAAAATTTAAAAATTGTTTGTTATTTTTATAAGCCATTTTTATAATGAAATTTTTCAGTACTTTTTTAATGTTTCAAAATTTTTTATAATATTTAATTATAAATTTAAAATAATTATAAATTTAATTTTTTATAATATAATAATTTTATACTTATTATTTCTCAATAGTGAATGATCAATTCTATAATTCTAGATTTTCTCTTATATTTAAAAATAAAATATATAATTATATCAATTAAATTAAAAATGGTTTAAATTATATTTTTAATAGTTTAAATCATTCAATTTATACTAAAAATAATATTCAATTTTATGAAAAAAATACAATTATATGAATAAATTTGCACCATAACCTGTAAATACACTTTAAGTTTCAAATACATAAATTGCATGTTACTTACATGTTCAAACAATTTCACCATTGTTGTCACAAATACAAATGACGACTACGAATATTTACACGCTGCTGTTAATTAAACTTTGTCAAATTAATGTACTTTATCTCCTGCAATTTGAACGTGTTTACTACACGTTAGGCGGTAAAGCGACAAAGATTGGCACCAAAATGGCGGATGAGAATACTCATACTTTTAGAGCCTTACTTTAACTATGTTTCATTAGACTGTATTATAATTATGGTATTTTAAGAAATCTGTAATGTCGGTAAGAAGAGCTTTGTCATCCTCTGAATTTTTGTTTCTCTTTTGTTTTGAACTATGAGAGAGACAAAAGTACTCAATTACCTGTATAAAGCGTTTTCCCATTTTCTGAACACCGCCCCTGAGTTTTGGATCGAATTGTTTTTTAACGCGATTTAATTATATTTTGTTAATGTTAACAAGTTATTTAGCGAAACCCTAATCTAGTTATTGACTGATATTTCACCTGATTATTGGTTTATGGAGTTAGTGCTTTTTTAATTGATTTTAATATAGTTATATAAATGTAAATTTAATAACGTAGTCGGTATGTAGATCAATGAGAGCAAATTTTTTGTCCAAAAAAATTTGGAAAAAAAAAATTTTTTTGCACAACAATTTTCTCCCATTGATTCCACACACCGAGTAACATTAAATCCATTTTTGTACAACTATAATGAAATAAATCGAAAAAACACTAACTCCGTGAACTTATCACTTTGCCTTCCTCTTAAGCTCGACTTGTGAACGCGACCTAATTTTTCCTCTCTCCCGCGCAAAATTGGGACGCAGTAACAGTCGCCATTCCGCCATCATTGCGAGAGCTTGTGAGAATGGAAGAAATTGTAAGTATTTATCGTTCATTTTTAGTTTTTTTTTTCGTTTTTACTATTTATTTTTTATTCTTTTCAGGAAATGGAGAGAATGATCCTCGACGAGCTGGACGACCTGGGCGACGACCAGGCCCAAAACTTCGTGGGGGCCCAAAACCCCCAAGGTGTTTGGGGCCCCGGGAACGCCGCCGCCGTCGGTCGCCAGGACGCCGCCGCCGTCGGTCGTCAGGACGCCGCCGCCGTCGGCCGCCAGGACGCCGCCGCCGTCGGCCGTCACGACGCCAACGCCGTCGGCCGCCAGTACGCCGCCGCCGTCGGCCGCCAGGGCGCCGCCGCCGTCGACCGCCAGGACGCCGCCGCCGTCGGCCGCCACGACGCCGACGCCGTCGGCCGTCAGGGCGCCGCCGCCGTCGACCGCCAGGACGCCGCCGCCGCGGGCCGCCAAGACGTCGCTGCTGGCCACCAGGACGGCGCCGCTGGCCGCGAAGGCGCAGTCGGCGAAGAAGAGGAAGGCGAGGAGGAGGAAGCCTTCTTTGGCTTCGCCCAATCTGGTGCACGTAAGTTTACCAGATTAACCTAAAAAACCTAAAAATACCTAAACATAAAATTAAATATATAAAACCTGTAAAACCTAACCTAAAATTTATAAAACCTAACCTATTTTTAATAATAAAATATAAAACTTATCCTAAAATTTATAAAACCTAACCTATTTTAAATAACAAAAATATGTAATAAAAATAAATAAAAAGAAATATTAATAACAAAAATAATTAAACAATGAACAAAACAAAAAAATAACAATAAAAAAATATAATACAAACAATTTTTATAATAATAAATTAAAAAAATTAAATAATTTAAATAAAAAAATAATAAAACCTAACCTAAAATTTTGAATAACAAAAATATATAATAAAAATAAATTGAAAAGAAATAATAATAACAAAAATAATTAAACAATAAACATAAAAAAAATAACAATAAAAAAATATAATAAAAACAATTTTTATAATAATAAATTGAAAAAATGAAATAATTTAAATAAATAAATAATAAAACCTAACCTAAAATTTTGAAAAACAAAAATATATAATAAAAATAAATTAAAAAGGAATAATAATAACAAAAATAATTAAACAATGAACAAAACAAAAAAATAACAATAAAAAAATATAACAAAAACATTAAACGTTAAACATAGAATGATAGTTTTATTTAGTTCCAAATTTGGCAAATATCTTGAATTATTATTAACATAAAAACTTATTGGAACAATATAATACTTACTTTATATAATAATATAACAAAAACAATTTTTATAATAATAAATTGAAAAAAAGGAAAAAAATTAAATAAAAAAATAATAAAACCTAACCTAAAATTTTAAATAACAGAAATATATAATAAAAATAAATTGAAAAGAAATAATAATAACAAAAATAATTAAACAATAAACATAACAAAAAAATAACAATAAAAAATATAATAAAAACTATTTTTATAATAATAAATTAAAAAAATGAAATAATTTAAAAAAAAATAAATTAACAATATAAAGTTTATAACCTAACCTACAATTAAAAAATGAAATAAATAAATAAATAATGCTAAATATCTACTATAAAAGAGTGGGAAACCTAAAAATAATTAATTTTAACATTTTTCATTTTTCAGGCCCCAATTTTGGGAAAAATAGAAACCGCTTTATGCGGTTTCTATACGAACTTTCCTCGGCTCCGTATTTTTATGGGCGGAGGAGACGAGGGCGAAGAGGGCGGGGAAGAGGCCAGCAGCAGCAGCGAGGAGGGCAGCAGCAGCGAGGAGGGCAGCAGCAGCGTGGAGGGCAGCAACAGCGGCAGGCTCCCAGAGGCCGCGAATAAATTTTTAAAATGTTGTACTTTTTTCAATAAAATTTTGTAATTTTATTCTTTTATGTATTTATTATTAACCGTCCTCGGGTCAACGTTTTTTTACCATGAAATAAGGTCAACCTGGGTCATTTTTGCCCGATGCTATTTTCATTTATTTGTAACAATCTAAAAACTATTTCAAATACATCAAATTATATTTTTATGTCTGCTAAACAATGTTTTTTACCAAAATATAATAATTATTATTATACAGTTATTATTATTCAAGACAATGTACCCAGCAAAAAAGAGAAAATTTAGAAAAATGTAAAAACGGTCGGACAAAAATGACCCAGGTTGACCCAACGAGGGTTAAACAATCCTTTTTACCTTAAGAGGAAAGCAAAGTGCTAGGTTCACGGATTTAGTGTTTTTTTAATTCATTTTAATTTTTTTATATAAAATTAAATTTAATGAGTTACTTGGTGTGTAGAATCCATGAAAGAAAATTGTTGTGCAAAAAAATTGCATTTTAGTCGAAGCATAAAGAAGATAAATTGGAACGAAAATTCATTACTTAACATCTCTCGTTTTTCAAGTTTATCTTGTAAATAAAATAAGTAAAGTTAAAATATTTTACACAATAATTTTCTCCCATTGATTCTACACACCGAGTAACTCATTAAATTTAGTTTTATACAACAATATTAAAATTAATTAAAAAAACACTAATTCCGTGGACCTAGCACTTTGTATTCCTCTTAAGAGAATGTCAAACTCGATGTTACCGACATTACAGATTTCTTAAATTTAATTCAGATGGGATATCAAAATGAAATATTATGAGTACGAATCGTTTTTCTCACTTCTTTTACATATTAAAAACTGAAAAGGAAGCAATTTTTCAATGAAACAAAAGATTAAAATTACGCTTCGTTTGCTGCACTTAAATAAGTTATGAAATAATTCATAACATTCTCCCAAAGATAAAGAATCGACTGGTACTCATTAAAATAATTAATTATCTCTTAGAACGACACAAATTAAAAATACACTAACTCCGTGGCAGCAGCACTTTGTCATTCTCTGAAGGTTTTAGCGTTCTTTCAGTTAATTTTCATCAAAGATTTACACCTTTCTACAGTATCCAAAATTATTCACTTGGAATCTCATAATGAAAAACAAATTCACGTCATCGTTTGAAATGATGTATAAATACAAACACAAACAAGGTTTGTTTTCTCCACTTTTTTTCATCATACGGAAAAAGAAATCTAACATGCTCTTCGTATACAATTAAATATGAATTTTTATTTATAATATTACATAACTTTAGAACATTGCTTTTAAGGCTTGTTACCAAACCAAGCTTTGACTTCATTGTAACTTAAATTTAGTTTTTTAAAATATTCTCTTATGGCGTTTTCTTTTCGCTCTGTATCTGTCTCCGAGAATATCTGTGTCTCTTTTTGACGCTATTTAACCAGAAAGAGACAGAGACATTCTCGGAGACAGATACAGAGCAAAAGAAAACGCCATTAGTATGTCGTACTTATATATTTAGAAGTAAAGATTTTTCTAGACAGTTATTAAAAACCCCTAATTCCGTGGTTTCAGTTATGAAGCATCACCTTTCCCTGAATAAAAAAAAGACCCTAACTCCGTGACTCTAGAACTTGAACGTGTTCTCAAGAAGAATAGGCTAAGGCATAAACTCTCATTACATTGTCTATGTCCTAACCTTTTCTGTTATACGTCACTTAGTGCACGCCAGTTAAACTTGCATCATTTCTAGAGCTCGTCTACAACAAAGTGCTGTCCAGACACTCTATTAAAGCGTGAGTCGTTATCTACAAAGAATTGCAACGGAATATCCATTGACGCCTAAAAAAATTACGTCTTTGTAAGTTTAAAAAAGAAAACTTTATCATTTAGATTCACATAACCTCACTTTTATCAGAATTTATTATATTGTTTTGTTAAGACGACTTGTCAAAAAATCTCACAGTAATTCTCTGCAGAATTGTGTATAGAGTTTTTTAATCGAAATTTAATGGTTTGTGGTGCAGTTTGTGTACATATCTTTTGTAGCAACAACAAAAATAGAATTCAATGACAATATGCAAATCTATACAAATTTTGAAGAGAATTACTGTGAGCTTTTTGTTAATAATTGTTATTAAGTAAAATATTAAGACAAATTTGTTTTATTATATAATGATATTTGTAAAAACTTTTAAAAAATGTTTGTTTTATTCATATTTTTTTACAATTACAACCATATATTTTTTAGATCCAAGCTCCTAACAAAATTTGACTCAACTTGGTTGTTTTTAATCAAATATTAAATTGTTTTAAAAAATGGTGTAAAATGCAATACTTAGACGTGTCTTTATTCTAGAAGAAGACTAAGAGCTAATTTCACGGAATTAATAATTGCACCATTTATTTTTTTGTAAAATATAATGAAAACGGATACTCGGTGTGCATTATCAACGGGGGAGAGGTATTATTACGTACGAATTTTTTATTTTTGTTATTAAATAAAGACAAAAAATTTGAAAAATGGAAGTTTTTATCGATGTATAATTTTGAAGGTTCAATAAAATAGAAATTTATTGAACAATAATTTTTTCCTATTGATAAAACACACGGAACAATTTCTTGTTACATTTTATAACGCAATATCAAAATAAATTTAAAAGCACTAATTCCGTGAATTTAGCAATTAGCCTTCGTCTTCAGAGGATCACTAAATACTGCTCTCACGAGGATATTGTTTTTCCAATTCCGACATAATAGATGTCTTAAATTTAAGTTTTGTGGCATGTTCAAGTTCTAAAGTCACGGAATTAAGGTCGTTTTATGTATTATTCTAATTAATAACTTATATTGAATTTTATAAGTAGAGTACCCTTCGTTATATAATATTTTTGATTATGAGATGTTGGAATCTGTTCTCTGTATGATGAGAAAAGTTGAAAAAACGGATCAACGAACTTTGAACGCGGACGTGGATTAGTTTTTCCAATTTTTTTTTCATTACGGCATTCCAAAGAAATATTTTTGCATAAAAAAATAGTCCCAATCATATGGAAGGGTTCACATTTCGGAAAATTGGAAGATATTACAAACTGATAAAACGAAATTAAAGAACACTGAAACCTTAAGGCTCGTTTCCAATCCAAGCTTTGACATACTTTTAAGGGACATCCAAATGATATTTCATGGGCATGAATCGATTTTCTGGCATTTTTACATATTTATTGTTAATTATTTCTTGAAATGAAATTTTCTGTTCCTCCAAAATTTTATTTCAAATTTTATTACTGTTGATTGACATTTTGCCTTAAGAGAACGTCAAAGTTCTGGGCAATTTCAAAGATTAATCAAAGACTAGACAATTTTACTTTCGTTACAGTAAAAAATAATCAAATCCAGCAAATTCAGATTTTGGGAAGTCGTTTTGAAGGTGGAAAAAATGAATTTCCAAATTAAAGCTACAGCTTACATTAAACAAATTTGGTTTTGCGTTAAAAACATTTTTCCAAAATTAAAGAGTCGTCTGGTTTATTTGGATTTAATTAATTTTGATAAATAGTGATATTATTAGAAAACACTCTAACTCCGGGATCCCAGAACTTTGACATCCTCTCAAGAGTATATGTCAAAGCTTGGATTGGAAAATAATCTCAAGGTTTTAGTTTTCCTTATTTTTGTATTTATAATCGTAATATTTTTCTATTATTAATTGTAATATGGAGAAATAATTGCAATGGAGAAATTTTGTTATCCAAAAATATTCATTTGGAATGCAGTAATGAGAAAGTACAATTGGAGAATCAAATTCACGTCAACGTTCGAAGTTCGTCGATCAGTTCTCCAACTTTTCTGTTCATATGGAGAACGAAATCTAACATTACATAATTAAAAATGTTTTGCTATTGATAACTAACTTATTGATATGTCTCATAATTTTGAATTTATATTATTAAGATAATTCCTCAGTTCTGCTATAACAGACTTAGGGCTTTTTCACTCAACAATCACCAAAGAATCGCCTGATCAAATTTTTGTTGACGTCTATTCAATTTGTTGATTGTTCAATGAAAAAGCCCCAAGCCCGCGATAGCGGAACTAACGAATCATCTTTAATCGATAAAGACCTTAACTCCATGACTTTAGAACTTGGACGTGCTCTTAAGAAGAAGGCAAAGTGATACGTTCACGGAGTTAATGTTTTTTCAATTTATTTCACTGTAGTTTTACAAAACTGAATATAATGAGTTATTCGGTGTGTAGGATCAAAAAATGGGAGAAAGTTGTTGTGTAAAATATTTTACCTTTACTTATTTTATTAAGATAAAGTTGAAAAATGCGAGATGATAATTAATATATTTTTGTTCTAATTCAATCTTCTTTATGCTTCAACTAAAATGTAATCTTTTTGCACGAAGATTAGCTCCCATTAATTCTCCATACTGAGTACCTCATTAAATTTACTTTTATATAACTATATTGAAATAAATTAAAAAAGCATTAACTCCGTGAACATATCACTTTACCTTCCTCTGAATTCATCGAATGCAGTGCTTGCGTTGCCTTTTTAGGGGTTATCCGTATATTACGTCAAGCTTTTTTGTAGTTCTGCCTTTATTATTTTTAAGGAATACTATATTATGACGTTTTTAATTATGTTACGTAGTATATAGATGGCCCCTGAGACTTTAATAATATTGTCTTTAAAATATTATATTAATGGGTTAATTTTTTTGTTTTCAGCTCCATAAAGTCTGATTTTGTTCTGTTAAAAGTTGTCACAAAATTAGACAATTTGTCTAATTAGAGCGAATAATAATACTAAGATATTATTGCTCCGAGGTCTTTTTGATACTCGTTAAAAAGCTTTATGAGCTTTTGCCTCCAAGATCAAACTTTGATTCTTGTATAAGAGGCGAATAGTGACATTATAACGAAAATTTCAGACAATATATTATAATAAATATTATTTTAATATTTTAATACACTTGTTCACTACAGCGTTCAACAATGATTTCAGACGATTGTAAAAATTTATTATTAAATATTCAAAGAAACCTTATGCTAGAAGAGGATCATATTGAATTTTTTAATCGGATTTTGCGTGATAACTCCAATTACGATCCTCGCGAACCATTTTCTTTTTACATAGAGGAACCACATGCAGTGGAATCAGTTCCACAAAATCGAAAACACATACAAATTTTGTATTCTTGTTCCGATTTGAACAACCCCCTCACATTTAATTATGGTCATTGGATTTGTACTTTTTATGACACAAGATCTATTTTTGTTTATGATTCTTTAAATAAAAGAACTATTACTGATCATCAAATGGATTCGTTAAAAAAATTATATCCTTTTTATTGCTTTAAAACAAATCCAATTATTTATCCGGAAGTGCAATATCAGAATAATGGTGTGGACTGCGCAGTTTTTGCAATAGCTAATGCCATTACGATTGTTAATGGTATATTACCAGAAAAGATCAAATATAACATTAATCAGATGAGAGCTCATTTGGAAAAAATATTTTTGTCTAAAAAAATAGTTCAGTTTCCATTTATTTTTAATAAATCACCAGTAGTTGTTCATTCAAATAAAATGTTTACTACTGATAATACCCTATTTTCCGTCCAAGATTTTCCTTCATTGCCAAAAGTTGATCGTAACAATAAAATCAATATTCAAAAAAAGACGTCCGAACGTAGCAAAATTACTGCTTGTAATACAAAACAATCTAAATTGCCAAAAGATAATAAATCTGATACAGATTTTAGCAGTCTGCTTAATAAAAGTTTGCCTAATAAGTGTAAGAATGAAATCCATTCTGCTATACCAGTAAGTATAACTGATGAAAATATTGAAGCTCGAATTAAAAAAACTTCTATTAACAATGTATTAAATGGATGTAATAATAAAAAAATTCAAAATAAGGCGTTTTCTTTAAAGGCAATCAATGCATTGCCAGAAAATCAGACTGATAAAGCTTTGCTTTTTCGAGAAAGAAAAAATCAACAGCAAAGAGACTATTATAATAAAAACAAAGAAAAAATTTTGGAACAAAGAAGAACATCGTACAAAAAAAAGGTAAACGCGCAAAAATTTGCTGAAAAATGTCAATTGTCTTCACCTTTATCGCAAAACGCTACTTGTTTTAATAAGACGCAAGATTTAACAGAACATGTGAAAAATCGAAATAATAAAAATAATGTTTCAAAATTGCCTTTTGATAATAAGAAAAGTCAAAAAGTCCAACAAGAATCAAATATTACAGATAATGTGATAGAACCAAATTCAGATTTACAACATATTTTATCATTTGTAGAAAATGTAGATAGTGAAATTATAACCATCAGTGATACTTTAGATGAAGACTTGATTCATCTCAGACAAATTTCAAATGGTATTGACATATTATCACAGTCTAAATTGAATAATGTGCAAACTCGGGATCATAAAAATGATGTTTCCGAACTGCCTTTTGATAATAAGGGAAGTCAAAAAGTCCAACAAATATCAAATATCACAGATAATGCGATAGATCCAAATTCAGATTTAACACATATCCCACTTGCAGAAAATGTAGATAATGAAATATTGACCATAAGTGATACTTTGGATGAAAACTTAATTTGTCGCAGACAAATTATAAATGGTATTGAAATATTATCACAGACTGAATTAAATAAGGTATTGGAAGCTGCTATGTTGAGTGGTATACACATTGAAAAGTTTAACGAAATTCTAGAATCATGTTCAAATTATAAACCACGTGGTAATTATTACGTAGAAAGACCACATAATATTATTCCAATACAAGAAAATGAAAAGCACATTGAAATCTTGCATAGTTGTCCTGGAAAAAATCGACAAATTGGCGGTCATTGGGTATGTGCATATTACGATGCAAATGATTTATTTATTTATGACT
>JABFPQ010000592.1:0-10904 GCA_022817265.1 Masnerella sp. ZL-2020
TTTTTTGAATTTGAAAAAAGTGAAAGTTTTTAGCAATTGTCAAAAATGCATAGTTTTTCGACATTTTTGTATTTTTTAATATTTTTTTAAAAAACAAAATTGAAATAACTGAATCGTAAATTTTTCAGACATACTAAAAATCTTGCAATTTTTTTAGAAAGTTTGAATACTTTTCCAAAATGTTTGCAAAATTTCATAAAATGATTATTTCTTGATCTAAGTTTAATCATATGTATGGAATTTCGTTAGATAAACGTAATTAGCCATATAAGACGTGAAATTGAAATATAAATCAAATGTGAAGAAGAAATTGAAGAATAATATTGAATTTCGAATAATGAATATGAAATTCCCCTTTCGATCGCTATCGCAATTTCTCTTGATTAACCCAAATATTTTGCCGACGATATTTCTAACATAATCACGTCACTTTATTTAGTTCGCATGATTAAAAGAATCCATTAAAATGCAAAACTACGTAAGCGTATTTCAAATTAAACGCCTTTTCAAAGAAACAAAATTGCGCCAAGAAAACCAACAAATTGACAAGAAAAAAGAAAATCGTATTCGATTAGTTTTCATCGTGATTGTTTTCTATTTTTTCCTTAGTAAAATTATGTTTGAAATTTTCGTAAAAATAGTGCAATAATGAGAAACAGACGTTAATTTAGTTTCGTAAATTGACGTGTTATAAAACGTTATAATTTCATAAAATGTGTAATTTTTTTATACAAATGAAAGAATTCACTATATATAATGTGAAATTACAAAAAACGTGTACTTTTTCAGATCTGAATTTACAGTGCATTCAAAAAAATGTTTTGAAAAAAACCACAAAATTCATAGGAAAAATTATTTGAGAAAAATCCTTGTTATTATATGAATTTGATTTTTTGTTTATTTGACAAAATTCCATTTTATTGGTTCACATTAATTTTAGAGCCTTTTTTTTACAATTTTTAAGTAAAAAGTGGCATAAAATAAAATGCAAATTTTGTTGTTTATTTATGGTAAAAATTTCAGTAAAAACATTTTGATATATTACATTACATTACAAGTTACAAAAAGTCGCGAAGAATTACAAAAAATGGACTATAATTTTTGTAAGTTCAATAATAATAAATTAAAAATGATATGATTTACACTTTTTTTTACACAAAAACGAGTACAAAAAATTTTTTTTAAATTTTAGAAAATGAAAAATGTCACGACAAGAAATAAAATTAATGTCATGAAAAAAAAGTTATGAAATTATTTCGACACGGCAATTTGAAACAAAAACTGAAATAATGGTGGAAAAATATTTCCTCTTAAAATTGCATCTGCTGGCGTAAACCGATCCGAGCGCGAAAAGGCCGATAAATTTGGCGGCGATTTTGAATGCTCGAAGCGTGAGTTATTTTTCGTCCGACTTAATCGTCGGATCGTCGTAACTCATTTAAAATCCGACACCTCTCCATTACACGGCAACGCAATTTCATTAGCGCGGCGTAGGAGAGCATTCGAGGGCAAACGCGGCATCGATAATTTCTGACCCGATTCATTAATGTTATGTGCCGTGCACGTAAAGATCGGCCGCACCGCCCTCGGGATGGAAAAGGTGTTGTTCGCCCTCATTGCCTATGCCCGGCGCATCTTTTATCTGATGGAAAGACGCCGCCGAGCACTTCCTCGCTCAAGTTAGGCGATGGAAAGTGCGCCGGTATCAAAGATGGCGCAACTTTTATTCCAGCGCGCTGTCGACGTTTCGTCTCGAAACAGCTCCGGGCCTATCGCCGCAAAAATCCATCCCAGATTCTCCCGCGTCTCCCCTCGGCTCTGCCAATGAAAGCGCGTTTCGGAACGAATTGTTTTTTACCGTCCATTTTTATGTTCCGCGTTAATATTCACGCCCGAAATGTACTCGAACAAATTACGAGTTTTAAAATTTGAACAAATCGAGCTTCGTTGAAATTTGCAGTCTTTGGGAAACGTCCCGTTTTGAACATAATTTTTGAAAATTTTTTCAACTTGAAGTAGGTACTAGTTTTTAATTAAGTTTTAAAATTTTTTGAAGTAAACAATTTTTGAAACCATTATAGTTAATATGACTTAATAATTTTACTCAACATTTTTTTTAATTTGACTCATGTCTTAAATGAAAATGTCTGTGTCTTCTAGTGAGACATTGAGGTCTTAAATTAAGACGTCGGTGTCTTGTAATAAGATGTTGGGTGTCCGAAAGTAAGAGACCGACGTCTTAATTTAAGGCTCCAGTGTCTGAAAGTAATTCACTGACGTCTAAAATTAAGACCTATGATATCTAAAAGTAAGTCTCTTACGTCTTAAATTAAGACGTTCAGTGTCTAAAGGTAAGACAGTTACGTTTTAAATTAAGACTCTGGTGTCTGAAATTGAAACTGATATCTTAAAGTAAAATTGAGTCCGATATCTTAAATTAAAACACTGATGTTTTGAATTAAGACGTTTGGTGTCTAAACGTAAGACACAGACGTCTTAAATTAAGACTCTTGTATCTTAAATTAAAACGTTTGAGGTTTGAAAGTAAGACATTAAGGTCTTAAATTAAGTTGTTTGGTAACTGAAATTAAAGCACTGACGTCTTAATTTAAGACTCTGTTGTTTGAAAGTAAATCACTGACGTCTTAAATTAAGACTATGGTGTCTGAAAGCAAAACTGAAATCTTACATTAAGACACTGACGTCTTAAATTAAGACTCTTGTATCTTAAATTAAAACGTTTGGTGTCAGAAATTAAGACACTGACGTCTCGCATTAAGACTCTGGTGTCTGAAATAAAGACGATAGTGTCTTATAATAAAATTTTTAAAGTCTGAAATTAAGACATTTTTGTAGCTTCAGTTTTTTTAAGATGTCGTTTTTCAATTAATATGCAAATATTTTACGTGAAATTCAAAATTTTGAAAAGTGTATAAAAATGTTAACTTGCAAGATCTTGTAATTCAAATGAAGATTTTAAATTGTGTTTCAAAAAAATTGTCATAAAAACACGATTAAAAATCTTAAAAATTTCAAAAGTGATTGGAACACCAATTTCGAAACTGGAGCTTTTAAAGTGTCTTAAATTAAGACGATTGGTGTCTTGAAATAAGACGTTTGGTGTCTTAGAATAAGACGTTTGATGTTAAATTAAGACGGTGCACTGAGAAAAAAAAACAGCAGTTTTTGCTGAAAAACACCGCAGTTTCTACACGATTCAGCATGCAGATGAAATTCTGCTAAAATCGCAGTATAAAACCTGCAGTTTCTGCAGGTTTCGAAAAAGAAATTTTAAAACGTTTGTCGAAAGCACTTTTAATTAAACTATCAAACATAAAATGACTAAAAATTTACTAAGCGTTGTTTTGCTCAATATTTAATGCCAAATTGTTTGTTATTTTATGTAAAAAATAGTACAAATACGAATAGTTAATTCATTTTATCAACCTAACCTCAATTATTGTTGACTTGAAATAACGATTGAAACATGAATATATAATAATATTCAGTCATTTTTTTTTCACTTCAGTCATTTAGACACTTGACCGTCATGGTGGCCAGTTCGCGAGTATTGTAGCTGCGTCTTTTTTGCGTAATTGTTGAGTTTAACACTATCGTGGACTACAGTTAACATTATCTGAATGGAAGTTTAGAGCCTGTCTCGCATTATCCACATTGGGCCTTTGCTGCAGCTTGTACACTTCTTATCCAGACTCAATGAAAGTCTGCCACGAGGATTCTAACCTCTAATATAGTACATGCATTGTACTGAAATAGGAGAAAGCCGGTTCGCTTGCTTTCTCCTTATCAGTAAGTCTCTCTCTGTGACCTAGGTGTTTTGATTGTCTCTTACGTCACATGTCGAACAATTTTTTACATTGTTTATTGTTCGTGATACCACGTCTGAATTTTTCCTTGGCCATTGTGTGGCTTCGTGGTTCTGCTGGACCTGGTGGCTGTGAAATCATCCCTTGCTGTGATATTGAGAAAGTTTTTCTACGAGCCCTTGTCTGCCTTGAATTTTATTATTTGTTTTAGACAAATAAACTTTCCCAGGCGCTGGGCCCTTGGACCGAGTGTCACGTCACTGAACCCGATAACGCAGTCAGCTGAGTTGACAGCCGCGTGGACCCTCACGAGTTGAGCCGTCCCTGCATATTTTCACTCTTTGGCCTGCTTGTCGCTCCTGTCAACTGCTACTTTAATTTTCGGATTACATCGGACTGCTAATCTTTTATCGACTGTGCTGATACTCATTCAACATCTTTCAACATCAATGGACCATCCCACTTACTGAGAAGAGAACCACATCGAGCTGATCCGCCGACCAAATTCGTATTTATGCTGCAGCGCGTTTTTGTTTTAATTGTTTTTCGTACATTTCATATAGGTTTTGTTCATTTCCATCATATCATGTATATAAAATAAACCTCACTACTTTTGTGCATTTCGATTTATTACAATAATCATTATCATTATTTATTGATATTGAAATTATCATTATTTCATTATCGTTTTAATTTCATTTTGATTTATTAATATAATCATTATCATCATTTATTAATATTAAAATTATCATTATTTATTAATATTAAAATTATCATTATTTCATTATCGTTTTAATTTCATTTTCATTTTCATGTTCATATGTGATATGATTTACATATCCATTAGCTCTCATTGTGCGAATAAAATTGACAACTTTCCGTTAGCGCCGTCTGAACAAATCGCGGGCGAGACAGGCCTAGAAACCGGCCTCTAGGGACTTTGTATAGTACCAACCTCAGTTCTCGGAAACCACATTCTATCGTTTACACCATGATGTACTAACTCACATTACTTCTTTATACTGTTAATTATGCAAATCTTTATACTAATTACCGATTTTTAACTAATGATTATCTTTAAATTGATTCGACTGGCATGTTTAATTGTTATTCGGACACATTTTATTTTTACACTTTATTATACATTTTATCACGCAATTTAGCGCTCTTGCGAAAATTAATTTTTCATTTTTATCAATTTTAATTTTACAATATTTTTACAATATATTTCTCTCTATTTATTTATACTACGATACTTTACACTACTATTCTCATTTTAACCTCTATTTATCAATTGAATCACTTATTTTATACGTCTATAATCAGCCCTTTGACTTGACTTGATATGGCTGCAACACCCGACCGAATTGTGGATGAATGCGAACGCTGCTCTCAAAAAGTTGTTAATGCAGTTAGATGCGATATCTGCGAACTTAACTTCCATCCCAGTTGCGGCCGTTTCTCTAACGTATCCCTACAAAATCAGAATTATAACGCCTGCTATCGCTGTAATAACGATATGAAGCGTCGTAGGATGGCGGATTCTAGCCCTGAACCCGTTACGTCCATTCCTCGACATGCTACTCTGGACATGGGATCCTCGGCGTCTTCGGACGATTTACTGAAATCGATCGCTTTGAATGTCGCGTGCTTACCGTCCCTTCAAGCCAAAATTGACGAACTCGATAAAAAGCTTGACGCCGCAATGTCAATTTCGACCGAAAACTCACGGAGGCTGACGACCGTTGAAAATGAAGTTGAGACTTTAAAGTCCAGGTTGAACGATCTGGAGAAACCTACTCAACCTGGTAATTCGCGTAATGCTGAAAGCTCTAAGCCTGAGTCGTCCGTTGCATTCGATATCCAGCGTAAATCCGAAATCGCCATTCTTGGGCTTCCTGATATTTTGCTCCAAAATCACGACGACACCTTGTCAAAATTATCTGCGTTACTGAGAGTTCCGTTCGATCCTCTGCACATCGCCCACACCTATATTATTCGCTCTGCTAAGCCCCGTATCCTTATCGCGCGCTTCATTTCTGTTCGTATTCGTGACTCTTGGATTCGTGCAAAGCGTCAGCACGGTGATATTAAATGTAGCGATATCCAGCCTAACCTTAGCCACTCTTTTATCTACATTAACCAGCGGGTTACTAAGGAAGAAAAACTACAACTAACTAAAGCGAAGGCTTACGCTACTTCACATAAATATCAATCTTGCTGGATTGACGATGGAATAATTAAACTGCGCAAAGAACTTCATGGTCGAGTCACTACCTTCGATTCTGTACTGGCGAACTCGAACAGCGCTAATGATGGTAGACTGCCCGACGATCTATCGCCACGCACTACTCCCGCGATGCACACTTCAAAGTCTTTATATAATGATAAACCAGTCTCTTATCCCTCTAATTCCAATGCCACCTTCCCTGCTTTCTCTCTCTCGAACACTCAACCTAAAGTTACCCCTGATTTGCAATGTCAAGCTTCCATCCCTAGTTCAGTACCACAGCCGATGATTGTAAACGATGCGTATGACACGAATGTTCTCGTACACCCACATAATGAATGACGTTTAACGTCGTCAGTGCCCGAACTGCACTCAAACGTAGAAACACCTTATGTGCACAGAGATTTGTCTTGTGAAGGCAGCAGACTGAGCGTTGATTGTGATATTGTCTCCGTCACTGAGCCTCATATATCTGTGGCTCTGGTTAATGCTCAATCTATACGCAGCCATATTTTCGATTTCCGGTCTTATTTTTCATCCAGAAAATTTGATGTAATTGCTGTAACTGAAAGCTGGCTGAAGGAACACATCCTTGATAGTGCGATCTCCTTACCAAATTATTACATCTTGCGCAGGGACAGAGAGGCCATTGTAGGTGGCGGTGTCTGCGTGTATATTGCTGATTCCTTTCCATCCAAAATCCTCTATACTTCACCAGCAGAATACCACAATAAACCTGAATATATGATAGTTGAGATTCAATTGACCGTATCTACCAAATTACTACTTTGTACAGTTTATAGACCTCCTTCTGCCGATATACTGACTGACTTTATTAACACTTTTTCCCAAGTATGCTCTGAGTACAACAACATTGTAATTGTCGGCGATTTCAATGCCAATATGATCGATCCACTGAACCGGTTCTCTCGCCATATTTCTGACTTTATCACCAGCTTCGACCTGCATCTCGTTCCCTCTCAACCTACTCATCACACTGCCACTTCACACACCTGGCTAGATCTTGTGATGGTGGACGATATTGACAAGGTCTTATGGTATACTCAATCCGGTGCGCCTTTCCTCTCTGGCCATGAATGCATTGCCCTGGGTTTTAGAGTGCAGCTCAGTCGTCGCGCACCGTTGGGCCGCCCGCTTAGTCAAAATCTCGATCGCCTTGACATCAGGAGCTTTATGAGTCTATTGGAAGGCTGCAATTGGCAAGACTTTTTAACTGCGGACACCTGCCAGAGTAGAGTTCTCATTTTCAATAACTTCATTCTCGACACTTTGAAGACACTGTCACCTGGAAAATTCAGAACTTTTAAACGTCCTCCTTGCCCATGGATATCCGATCAGATTAAACGTGAACTGAGACTGCGCGACCAACTTCGCAATTATTACCGTAATAACACCTGTCCTTCTAATTTTGAGAATTTTAGACATCAGCGAAATTTGGTTAACCAGTTGCTTCATACTGCTGAAAACGAATTCCTCTGTGAAACAGTTGACAACGCCACCTGTCCGCGGTCCTTGTGGAGAGACCTGCGCAGATTTGGAGTAATTGGTGATACCAAGTCTTCGAAGCCACTACTTTTTACCCCTGATGAACTCAACCAGTACTTTCTCTCACACTCTCCCAGTTCTGGTAACTTGGATGTCTCATCTATCGTTCAATCCTCTCGCGACCCTGATCTGACGAGATTTTATTTCCAGCACATTACCCTTGAGGATCTTATTGAGTCCTTCATTGATTCCAAATCTACCTCGATCGGCTATGATGGAATTTCCTGGCATGTTTTAAATCTTTGCGAACACTTTTCTTTCCACGCTCTCTTAACCATTTTTAATCACTCTCTTTTGTCCTCTGAATTTCCCACTGCGTGGAAACGATCTATAATCGTACCCCTGCCGAAGAAGTCTAATCCTACCGATCTCGAGGACTATCGTCCAATTTCCTTATTGGGTGTAATGTCTAAAATACTGGAGAGAGTTGTACATAAACAAGTTACTTCTTACCTGTGCAGCAACAATTTACTGGATCCTCTACAATCAGGGTTCAAAAAGGGTTTCAGCACTCAGACTTGTCTGCTGAAATTGATGGACGACGTATTTAGGCAGGCTGATGATGGCAATGTTACCATTTTGGTTCTTTTTGATTTTACCAAGGCTTTTGACTTGGTGGATCACAAACTTTTCTTGACGATGCTGCGTGATCTGGGCATGTCCGATCAAGTCTTACTTTGGTTTTGCTCTTACCTTTCGGGACGTGAACAGGCTGTTCGGGGTGATGATGGGAGCTTGTCATCTTGGAGAACAGTATCATCTGGTGTACCACAGGGGTCCGTTCTTGGACCACTCCTGTTTTCAATATTCGTTAATGACTTGTCTTCTGCAATCCATCACTCGAAATATCTTCTATATGCTGACGATCTCCAAATTTACTACCACTGCAAATTCTCCGACCTGAGCAATGCCTTGCTGTTGGTTGAAAATGACATCTTTTCCATTTACGAACGTGCTTTATCGAAGAAACTACTAATTAATCCATCTAAAACCAAGATAATGCTTTTAGGCCTCAATCGTAGCGTTCAACACCTCGACTTTGATGGCCTTCGACAGATCAGGGTCGATGACCACTTATTACCCTATGTGCGCGAGGCCAAGAGTTTTGGTGTTTGGATCAGCAGCAACCTGAAAGGGGACAAGCAGGTTAATCAAATCCGCGGTAGGATTTATGGTACATTGCGACGTTTGCAGTCCACTTGCAATAGTCTGTCTATTGAAACCAAAAAGCGTCTAACATCTACACTTATTCTGCCGTATATTGATTACTGTTGTTTGTTGTTACTCAACATACCTGTAGAACTGCGCAACTCTATTCAACGCGCCCTTAATGCGTGTATTAGATTTATTTTCCGACTGAGATACGATGCCCATATTTCACCTTACTATCAAAGATTGGGCTGGATGACAGTTGCACAACGCCACCTTTATTTCTTAGGCTGTCTGCCCATAGGACACACCAACGTTTAGAATCATATTACAGGGCGTTATTCTCAACGTTCGCCGCGGTTTAGAAAATGTTCGAAAAAAAGGCTTTTACGGTTAGAAATCTTCTTCTAACCCATCAAATGTCGCGTATATCAAATTAAAATTTGGTTTAGAAGAAGAAAGAATAAAACGTTGAGAAGAATATTAGATAAAGTTTAGAAAACGTTGCAGAATTATAACCATGATTTTTGAAAAAAATATCTGACGCATCGGCTAACGAGTTGTAGTCTTTGTTTCAACGTTTAGTAGAAGTTAAAAAAAATCAATTTCTATACATTAGACCGAAACTTCGTAAATGCACACAACTAAATTTAACCAAAATATTTTAAAAAAATGGCTCTTAACATAATTTGTAAATAGAACAATTAAACAACATTAATATAATTTGCATTGTGTTATCAGGGTAATAAGGAATATATTTATTGGAAATAAAAAACGTTTACATATACTTTAGAATTTCTTATTTTATTTATATAACTTTATTTATTATATAGTCCATAATTTCTTCATAAATTCCTATTCTATTCGATTTTTCTTTTGTCCAATCTTTCGTTTCGGCATTCTCCATCTCAAATTATGTTATTTTCGCACTTTCCTTGGCCAAATTACAGGGCAAATGTTGAGAAACTGCTTCTGTAATATGCAAGATTTTGTTGTAATGAATGAATGTTTTTTTTATTACTCAAAAAAGTTATCACTACTAAAGAGTTTGCGGGAATATGCGCACAAAGCTGGTATAATGTAAACAAATTAAAAAGGTATCTAAACGAAATATTTGTTGACAAAAAGAAACATTACTAACCTTTCGATTTGTACATGTGTTTTACTCTTGACTCGATTTGTAACAGTGATGATGCTTCTTTCTCGAAATAATGCAAATTGTTGAGTTTGTATTTTCTCCGATAGTTCTTGATTAGTAATTTTAATAAAAGTTCGGTGGGACGTCAAACCCAACTTTCCTTAATTACTTTCTTTTCAAATATGCATTGCAAACGAATAAACATTTGAATGTTTTGTTTGACAGCATATGCTACATGGTTACATAAATGACAGTTTTAACGTGTATTTTGAAGACATTCGGAAATTTGAGTAAAACTATCGGCGAAAAATACAAACTTAACTATTGGCATTATTTGGAATTGAATTGTAATTGCATAGTTGTAATAAAGAAGCATCATCAATGTTACAAATCAATTAAAGAGTAACATATGTATAAATCGAAAAGGTTAGTAATATTTGTTTTTGTCAATAAATATTTCGTTTAGATATAACTTTGTAATTTGTTTACACTATACTATAGCTTTGTGCGCTTATTCCAGCAAACTCTTTAGTAGTGGTCATTTTTTTGTGTAATAAAAAAAAATTCATTCATTACAACAAAATCTTGCATTTTACAGAAGCAGTTCCTCAACATTTGCCCTGTAATTTGGCCAAGGAAAGAGCGAAAATAACATAATTTTAGATGAAGAATGCCGAAACGGGAAGTTGGACAGAAGAAAAATCGAATAGGATAGGCATTTATAAAGAAATTATGAACTATATAATAAATAAAATTATATAAATAAAACAAGAAATTCTAAAGTATATGTAAACGTTTTTTATTTGAATTAAATATATTCTTATTACTCTGATAACACAACGCAAATTAAGAGCCATCTTTTAAAAATATTTTTGGATAAATTTAGTTGTGTGCATTTACAAAGTTTCGGTCTAATGTATAGAAATTGATTTTTTTAACTTCTACTAAACATTGAAACAAAGACTACAACTCGTTAGTCGATGCGTCAGATATT
>JABFPQ010000593.1:0-10909 GCA_022817265.1 Masnerella sp. ZL-2020
ATGTTGTGCTCAAATATTATGTATTTGAAGAGAGATAGCGTTTTATTTATCATTTGAGACTGATGCCAAAAAAAGTTTCTGCTTCAATTGTGGAATGTTTTGTGTTTGCCATATAAACGGATTTTATAACGGTCAATATTAAACTGAAATATTTGACGTTTCTGCAGGAAACTATTTCAGTTGGCGATTTCAAGTATTCATTTTATAATACTTTCTGTATTAACTTCACAAAGTTTATAATAAACTTATTTTTTTTAATTGAATTATGTAATATAGCAGTAAATAATCTACATAGTAAGTGGATTATTTTAAATTTAGGTATATAACGTGTTAAATGGAATGCTTTTTTTATTTAAAGTTAATTTAACTCCATAAAATAAGTTGAATATTTTTGTTTGTCATTATGAATGTGTAATAAGGTGAAATACCACGTGGTTGACAAGTTTAAGAAATGGTCGCAATGATTGACACGCCCTTATTTGAAATACATCATCTATCATTGTCACCCCAGTGTGACTGTCATTCACTGGAGCAGACTCGACCACAGGATATTTTGCGTTAGAAATTAACTGACAGTATTGACATTTTAAAAAAATATAATTTACATAGTGTCTTCAACCACCAATAGTGGAAAATAAACCAGTAGTAAAAGTTTGACAAGAAATGACATGCAAAATTATATTATTTTACTAAAAAACGTTATTCATTTTCTGGTTTTGAAGATGGAAATATTTTTTCGTCATTTATGAATTTAGAGATAAAAAGATGGAATATTTAAAGTTACTAGCATGTACAATTTCTAATTAACCAGTTACAATTTTTTAAATTGTAACTTTAAGTGGAACAGCATTTTAAAAATCTAATTCAGTTAGATTTTATTTAAGGAACTACTCAAGACTTTGTTTGAAAGGACCAAATATATGAATGCGTTGAGGAAATAACTTTAAGGTCAAATTTAGATAGACTGTTATAGAGTTTCAATTGCAGATTTTGGATTATATTAGTCGTCTTAGGGGGTAATTTCGTTATATTTAACATATTTTACTGATAAAACGCCAGAAATAATGTCTTCCTTTTACACTAAACGAAAAATTAGGTGACTTTAAGTATATCACGTTGGTCTACTAATCTATAGTTTCATAGTTGACTTTTTCTCAAACTAACGTCAAATACGTAAAACTCTCCAAAACCCCTATTTTTGAGTCAAGAAATCAGCACACAAAAAACGATTTGGTTAAATCAACAAAAATTGTGTCGACTCAATAAAATGCTTTTGTAGTTATTTACACATCAAAACGTTTTTCTTGATTAAACAAAAATAGGGTTGATTCAAACAAAAGTTTTGTAGATTTAAACAAAAATTATATTATTGTCGAATTAACAGAAGTTGGTCGACAAAAATGTTTTTGTTGAATCAACTATATCGTTTTTAGCGTGAGGGTTTTAATAATTTCTTTCTCATACCATGGTAAAATTCTCTGCTAAAAAGAATTTCAATACGGAATTCCTATACACTCTAAAAATATGGTGTCACAAAATCTGAATTTTAGACTTTTATATTCTGAAATTCAGTCCATTGATCTAAATTGATCTAAATTCAGTCCATATGGATCTGAAATTCATACTTCCATATTCTGAATTTAAGTCTAGTGATCTGATATTTAGACTTTGGATTATAATATTCTTTAGAGTGATAAAAAATACCATTATTTTTCGTTCAGTGTAATAGCTATCAACACACAATTTTTTGTGGATACAAAACCCATTTCGAATGGATCTCAAAAATCAAACTATAGAAAAACTTCTTCCTTGGCTCATTTTATTTTCTCATTGGATGTCTAGATATCCATTGTGAGTTTTTTAAAAAATTGTTTATTCAAAATTGTTGAAATAGAAAGTCCCTAAAAGACATTATTTAAAAGGACCAAATACATAAATGTTTTGAGGAAATGTTTTGAAGGTTAAATTTAGACAGTTATGAAGTTTGTATTGCAGCATTTGAAGTATTGCGTTCTAAAGTTTGGTTTATAAAAGTGTCTATATTATAAGACATGAGCGTCTTAGTCCAAGATGTCAGCGTCTTATCATAAAACACTGACATCTTATTTTAAGACACTATTGTAGCACCAGTTTTTATAGTGTGATTATTTTAAGGGGTAATTGTCATTATATTCAAGATATTTTTTACAAAAAACTATCTTCTGATAAAACACCACAAATAAAAATTTCTTATTTATGGTGTCTTAACTACACTGAACAAAAATCAGGAGATTGCACGATTCACCTGTTTTTTCATGTGATAATGGTGACTAATGGTCTGTAGTTTAGTTGACTCTTTGCAAAACGAACATCAAATAAATACATTTGAAAAAATACACCTATTTTTGAGTCAAGGTATCAGTAATTGGTGATTGTTCAGGTCCCAGGTAATATCAAAAACGTTTTCAATTTCAGGACTTTAATATAAATATATTTAATGATCCAACATATATGATGACATTCTTTCACTCGAGAAGAATAGAATGATATATTTTAGATGTCAAAATACACTTTCATTGAAGCCCTGCAACTGAACAACTTTTTGATCTGAACTCGAACTTGAACAATCACCTTAAGAGGATGTCAAAGCTCTTCTTACCGACATTACAGATTTCTTAAATTAAACATAAATGAAGGGAAATTTATAAAATCTAAAGCAACTAGACGATTTTCTCATTTTTTATCAATGTCATATTAAAAAATGGCCATTATTTATAATCAAATTGAGCTCAACTTTGGGAAGTCGTTTTGGAGGTGGAAAAAAACGATTTCCCGAATTAAAGCTACAACTTACATTTAAAAAATTTGGTTTTGCGTTAGAAACATTTTCCCAAAATTAAAGAATCGTCTTTAACTTTGGTCTCTTTATCTTAAGAGGATGTCAAAGTTCTGGGATCCCGGAATTAGGGTGTTTTCTAATAATATCATTACTTGTTAAAATTAATAAAATCCAAATGAACTAGACGATTCTTTAATTTTGGGAAAATGTTGAACTAAAGTTGATTATAAATAATGGCCATTTTTTAATATGACATTGATAAAAAATGAGAAAATCGTCTAGTTGCTTTAGATTTTGTAAATATTACTTCATTTATGTTTAATTTAAGAAATCTGTAATGTCGGTAAGAAGAGCTTTGACATCCTCTTAAGACAGCTATGTAGCAGGAGTGTTATACCTATACTTTACAGATTTACCAAAAATGGTGTAAATGTATATATATTTTTGCAATTGCGTTTGCGGAATAGCTTAGAAACACTAAAATCTTATTAGCAAACTTAAATGAAACGGCTTAGATTGTAATGAAAATAACAACGAATGCTTCGTTGGTCGGACAAAATGACTCAAGCTGCATTAGTATACTATCAAAATTGTCAATTGCACCACCAATCGTTTACGGTTGTCAATGACTGGTGGAATCCGTGGAATGTTGTTATAAAAAATAATCACATTAATATCTTCACTTTCTTAAGGTGATTTCACAGTCTCAGTGTACATAAAAAACGAGTTCAGTTACTGATCAATATTTTTAAACAGAATTGCATGAAAACAGACCGAACTATTCTAAAACATTGAGAGAATAGTTGGGTCAATTTTAATGCAATTGTATTCAAAATTTTTGACACAGCTACTGAACTCGTTTTTTATGTACACCGAGACTGAGGAATCACTTTAAGCAAGTTCATTTGGTATTTGTAAAATAAAAAAAATGTTATAGACTAAATCAAAAACGGAAACAAACTTTTTCGTCACACGTGCGCGTAAAGTCGTACTTTACTGCTTGAATTTTAGAGAGTAAAGTGCAACTTTATTACCACGGGAGGAAAAATGCACTTTACTCCCTCAAATCCAGGGAGTAAAAGCTCAACTTTTACATGCACTTGTGACGAAAAGTATCGTTTGCACCGCGGAGAGTAAAGCTCAACTTTACTCCCTTGATGCAAAATATACTATCAATTCAAAAGTTACTACTTAAAATTCTCTAAAGTATAAAGAATTATACTGAAAATAGGTATAGGGTTCATTTAAACTCTAATAGGTTTAAAATGCCTAGGCAAAAGAAATTGAATCTATATCGTTTAAAACTAAAAATAACTTGTTTACATGATATAATCTTGGCAATATTTTAATTGAAAAACAAAACGTAGTGCCTTTTTGAAAGCGTTCACCGAACGATATCAATCGATTTTGCGTTGTGAAATAATAACTGCTCGTAAACACGGAAAAAGGGATGTTAAATAAAGTCACTTTAACCCATTATTTCCGCTTTTGTTTAAGGACACCAAAATCAATTACAGTCGGTTGATTTCTAAAAAAAGGACTAGACAAACTATAAACGATACTAATGCAATCTATCCATATGTTATAGGAGTAATGACTGTTCCTCTTTTGTTCTCCGCGTTTTTAAGTTATTAAATTAAAATATAATTTTTCCATAAACAGAACTGGAAACTCAATAACTTCGTTTGAGAGAATAGAGTAGGTGTTTATGTGAATGATGATTTCATCGCTCCTAGTTAAAAGCGCAATTTCGAATCCGTAATGAGTATATTGTTCTAAATGTAGCGTATTGTACTACCTGTTACATCTTCGGTTGCATTTTTAATTCAAGAAATATAACTATGGAGTTGAGTTATGTTCTTAGGGGCTTTGTATATTACTTGTGTAATTTCTTCCATTATGCAAATTTAAATAAAATTTACTAAAAAATAACTAAAAATTGCCAAACTTTATAATTATATGAATAGACAAATTTGTTATAAAATAAAAGCATTATATTTTACTAAAAAATTTATTTAAACAATTTTAAAAAATGTGTTAAAATTATATATAATGATGATTTTTTGTTATAAATGTTACAAAATAAAACTCTCAAAACAATGAAAAATTCACAAAATTTTCTAACTTTGCGATGATATAAATTTTTATATCAATAATTATTTGAAAAATATTTCTTTGTCCCACCCCATGTTGTAAACAAAGTTAGTGAAACAATACCGCTGTTTATTGGTAATACATTCACTGCAATTACATTCCACCAAATTGTCAACATATGCTCAAAATAACATAATAAACGCGAAAACGTAGTTTTAAAACATCGCTGGGCTGTATTATTTCAGTTGTCGTAGTGATCTACGTGACGCTATAAATTGAGAGCTCGAAAATCCTCTCATTATTCTACGAGTGAAGTTCAACCTTTATTGTCGCGTTCGAGTTATTGCCACGAAAATGTTTTCCAAAAATTTCTTTGCAACTAAGAAATTCTTTGCATTTCTTTTGCTTAGCGTGCTTTCCCTAGTAAGTATTGTTTTAAAATTGAAATTACAATTTTACCATGAAAATAAATATTTTTAGGTTAAGATTTAAATTTGATTAATTTTGTTGTTGGATTTATAGGTAACTTCTGGCGAGGCTGTAGTTTCTGGAGTGAGTTCTTTTTTCAAAAAAGATTTTGCAGTGTGAATCGAAATTCATTAATTTTTTGAATATAACTAAAAAAATTAAAATTTTGTAGGTGCTAGGTGCTTCCTATGTTGCAAATCCGAATGGACAAGTTTTACAACTTAATTCTCTAGGGCTGAATTCATGCTTAAACCAGCCGGTAATATTATAGCAAATTTTTTGCTTCTAAAAGTAATGATTTTATTATTTATTGAACAACAAAATGTATTTCATTTTTTATAGTTAACTGCACTTCTTTGCATACTGAATATCATAACTGTCGTGGTTGGTGAAATCACTTGTTCGACACTTGTAACTGTAAGTATTTTATATGTTTCAGTGTAATTAAAACATTTTAACAAAAGTTTCTATAAACTTGTCTAATATTGGATTTTCATTCATTTCAGTACATTGTATCTGCAAGTGTTATGATTGTCTACCTTGTTTCTGGAATCGTTCAAGTCGTAGCTACAACTGCTCTAACAGCTCTTTTATCGGTAAGAAAAAAGAATTTTTAAAAAAATTGATGTAATATCAGCAACCTTATAATTCAATGTCTATTTTTTTCAGACAATCGTTGAAGCCGTCATAATCATCGATCTTATTGTAACTTTACCATGTTGAGAAGTAGAAGGACTGGAAGAAATCAAATATTGACCGATACTTTCAACAATCAGATTTGATTGTACGACTTTCTTAACTTATTCATTTATAACATTGGTTTCATATAATAAACACATTTATTTATCGTTTTAATTATGTTTAAAACTTAAAATTCTTACATAAGAAATGAATTTATGTTAGAAATTATTTATAAGATATCTCTAATCAATTATACTGAGGTTCATGTCATCTAGTCTATAATTTAATCATTGTCAATACAGTTCATGTTTTCGATATTTATATAAAATTCTATCATTTATTGTAACTAAAATTAAGAAAAATAAAAAATATACTATATTAAAAAAAAATTTGTTCGTTTTCATTTGTGGACCGTACTTTTTGTCTTCAAATATGTATTGGAATTATTGTAATTTGAAAATGGAATGAGTGTAGAATTAAATTCAGTGAATTTAAAACAAGTAATCTATGAATTTCCTATGTTTATTTCCAACTTGAATTATTATAAAAATATATTTATTAAATTGTTAAATGTTAACACTCACAATGTATCAGATTCTAGTAGAGATATTGTATAGCTTTCGATAAATAAACAGACATTTATGTAATGATATTGAATTACCTATATATGTGATAAATTTTGTACTTGAGTAATCGAAGATAATAATATTGTAGTAAACAATAAACATGATAAGTGGTAGACGTTACATTTTTACTTTTTCCATACACTTGAGTCTAGAATTATGAAATTAAGTTGAAAAGTAAAACGAGATACAAGAAAAAATAGTTGATTACAAATATAGTATATTATGCAACAAGGGAGAGAAACAAGCGATTATTCCCAGGGTGAAGTGACCGCACGAGACAAAACCGAGGGCTGCCGAAGGCAGCCCGAGGTGCAGTCGAGTGTTGTCACTTCACCCATGGCATAATTGTTTGTCTCTCCCGTGTTGCATACGATATTTTTCGTAACAAAGGCACATGAAACACGTTTTTATAACCTATTTTTAGGGAGAGAAACACTTTTTATTCCCTAGGGAGTGCTTCACTCCCTAGTGAGACTGTTTCACTCCCGAGTGAATAAGGACGTGCCTCTCTCCCTAAAAATAGGGAATAAAAACGTGTTTCTTGTGCATGTGTTACGAAAAGAATTTTAAAAATATTAGAATGTAAAAAAAGATGTAAGATAAAAGTGTAACAATGCACTATATAGGTATAATGTAAAACTACACTATGTATAACATAGGAATAAACAAAACGATTATTATTGCTAAACTAAGTTTACAGTGTGATCTCTTAATTTAAGACACTTTTATAATAAAAATGTTTCGAATGTAATAACAACAATTTGAATTATAATATTATTTCCAACATTGACAATTGCTAATAATAAATTTAGTCAAACAATGAAATGAAACGAATTAATATGATTATTATGATTTAATGAAAGTGAACATTCAACAGGAAATTAATCAAAGCCAATCACTGAATCGTAAAAGTCGATTTAATTGATATCAATCAATGTAATATAGTCATTTAATTATTACCTTCATTGTAATAAATAATACCACTCCGCTAATATTATATATTTACGCGATTAAATAATACATCTGAAATTGTCATCACGCAAACAAGTCCATTTTTCATTCAAAGCCGAGTTCCGGAAGTGACATAAGAGTAGGTTACTGAATTGAAACCATATGTCAATAGCGCAGCGCGTGTTGACCTTTCGTATTCACGGTTTCGAATTATAAACACGTTTATGGCCGATGTGCAAACGGCTTATTAAACGAATCGCCATAAACGTCTATTTTTACTCAAACGTAATAGAAATTGTAAGCGAATGAATCATTTCAGTCTTTTTACGGATTATTCCCATTTCGAGTGATTCATCTTATCTCAAACGTTACAAAATCTTGGCGAAGCAAACATTTTATGAATTAGTTATTACTCATTTTATTCGTTATTAATTATGTTCATTAAGGTAAGTGTTATGGGAAAAAATTGCATCAAGCGATTCCATGGGAATTTTAATGGAATGTTACGATAAAAAATTTAATATGAAATTACTTGGATTTATAGAATAAAATGGAAAGTTGCTTATGGCTTAAAAATAACTGTTTTTTAAATTATTTTTGCGAAACAAACTTCGCGAGAAGAAATAAAATAAAAAGATGAGGATAAAAAAAAGTAAGACGTCAGAATATGAAAAGAGGTTGTAGAAATTCGAAGCTGATCTTGAATCAATAGAACGAGTGCCGAGGGCATTGTAATTGCATAACAATCGGACGATAAATTCGCAACATCATGTAACGGCGTGCAAAGTTGCGCGGTTATTAAAATAGTTGTATAATAAGATAGGTGGTTGAGGCGACCGCGCACAATTTCGCGTAAAATATTGGCCGGCCAATGGCAGCGCCGCACCAAGTTCAATGTTGGCGAACAGGACGGCCTGAAAAATCGCCGCGATGGCGCCAACGCGGCGAAAGACCTATCCGCTGCTATCTCCTGCTACGTACACGTATATACGCCTAATACAAGTAAGCTGCACTCTTCACCGCCGCGAAGCTCACTTTTCGCCTCCGACGTCGACTCGCCACAGCTAACGTCCAATACATATATGACATTGCCCGCAAAACCATTCAAGTTATAAAGCGTTTATTAACTTATGTGTATAATCAGTGTCTTATATATATAACCCATAATTGTCGTATATTTGCAACATAAACATAACATATATATACACTAAGCAAAAAAAACTGATCACTTTGAAAAGGTCCAAAAATGGCCATTTTCAAATGTGGGACATTTCTTTAATTTTCATCGTAGAAAAAAATCGGCAAATAACCTCTGGAGATATACCCCTCCCCTACAAAATGAGCCATCAAGCGATTAATTTGACCTGATTAAATCCCCTCAAAATCCTTATCAAAAATGGGCGTTTTTTCAAGTGAAACAAAGGGGAAGTTTGGACGTTTCTAAATTCTACGGAGCGTATCCACAATGATAAAACTTGGAACAAAGATATGGGGTTAAAGTTCATTCAAATTCCGACAATTTGACCCAAAGAGCGACCATTTTGGCCTTAAAATAGCCAAGATAGGGCCATTTGAAAAAAAGTGCCTTTAAAGATTTTTTTCGGATTTTTATCAACGTATTCAGCTTGTTGTCGAATTTTTCCGTGTGTTTCTGAAAATTTCTAAAGAAAATGCAAAAAACCCATTTTGCAGTGGGTTTTTTTATAAATTTTTAAAAATGAAAAAAATTTTTCCTCATGAAAAACTTATACTGAAAACTCGTTGTAAAAATTTGCTATTTTCATAATTAAACGTCAAATGGAATGCAGTATTTGAAATTTCATTCAATTCCCTTTAATTTGAAAAAAGCGCGCTTATTTTGGCCTAAAAATGGCCATGCTATAGTAATTTGAAAATGGGCTCTTTTTTACCTAGTGTACATGTATAAGTTTTCCAAAAAATAATTAGCTATATTTCCAATCAGAGCTGCACTCGAGTATAGTTTTAAATTTTTGTTAATAAAGTATTGTCGAAATTGCAATTATACAAAAAACTATATTCTATAAATTAAAAGAAATGTCTTTTTGGAAACGTTTTTTGTAATAAAAACCATATTCAAAATTTTATTTTGCGACATTTATCATTAAAAATTCACATAATATCACTTAGATTTCGAAATAAGGCTCTTGTTCACTTTAAAAAATGGCGCTATAAAAGTGTCTTACATTAAGACACTGACTGTCTTAAATTAAGACACTTTTGAAGCACCAGTTTTTAGAGCGTATTGTAGCTCCAGTTTGTAGAATGTTTTTGAAGTTTATATGTCTTAATTTTCTCTGCAGAAAGATTTTGAAAATTCCCATAATCGAAACATTTTTTCAAAAAGCTTATATAGTTTAGTATATTTATAAAGTTTTATAATATATATGTAACGCGATATGTGTATTATTTTGACTTCGGCATATTTTGTTTCCTGAAGCCGAATTACTGCAACAACATCACTAGAAAGTTCATGTTTTCCAAGTTACAAAATCACTCCACGCGAAATAGTTCTATTTTTGAAGGCGCTTTTTATTACGGCTTTCGTTCGGTTTATGCGATAGTTGTGATCTTTTCGGAGACGCCGTTTTATGGGGATCTTAGGTCTGCGTTTTACTGACTTAACGTTTTAACTTGACTGTTACGTATTGAAAAAGGAATCGAACGAGAATATTACACAATAAAATTCTTCGATTAATTTTTCTGGCGAAAACATGAAAAGTGTCTTAATAAAGTAACTTTTACTTTTCCTGGATGGAATACAAGTCTATTTAATTTCCTTCGCGCATAAACACTTCGATTTATATTCGACAGAAAATTAAAGTATTTGGTATATCATTGGTTTTTATTTTTCGTTTTTTGTTAAATATTTATTGATATCATCGATATAATGCTTGACAAATATTTAAATATCCGATTCATTTATAAATTCTATTTCAGAAACTGACTAAAATTTTATGTAAAACATATAAGAATGTATCTATTATGTTTTGTCTAGGTTTAGTATATAGGTATAATTCTTTAGTTAGAATAATGTATACTCAAGTATTATATGTTTCTTGTAAATTTTAATGGATTCCACAAAGTTTTAAAGCGCCTTTCTGAAAAAACTGTTCAAAGAAATGAAGTCATTCAAGAAAGAGGAATATCTGAGCCACATACACCATAAAGTATCCGATATGATTTTAATGAATTTAACACGATACGACAAGGACCGAATGATTCCGAAGACTTTTTCCATCAGAACAATTTC
>JABFPQ010000594.1:0-10907 GCA_022817265.1 Masnerella sp. ZL-2020
GTCGAGTTATTCTTCCAAAATAACCTGTAATAGACCGGCGACCTGCGAATTTCCAACTCATGAAGGTCCTAATATATAGATAAGGAGTAATGTGTCTACGGTAGTATTAAAATTCACAAACAATAGGTATAAGGTGAATGTACCAGTTTGTAACACCTTATACAGTTATTTGTATAACAAAACTTAAAATAGATATTTATATATTTATTAAGTTAATTTATGTACTCGAATCTTTTTCAAGTTTAAATAAAATAAAAAAAATGCATAAATATACTTAAACATAGCAAAAAATAGTGTTTAATTTGTAAGACGTTAAAAGTGTCGTATCTGTTAAAAAATATGTTAAAATTTAAAGTACTTTAAAATGTTTCAAAAGTGTGTAAAATTAAACACTTTTTTGAGTGAATTTAAATTTATATCAGGTTTTTGTAAATTCAATACGAAAAAACTTACAAATCGGTACAAGTTTACAAATTGGAACATTCAAATTATGACATTTTTTTATTGTTCGAATGATAGCATTTTGCTCGTGTTTTGTCCTTCCTCGCCCCTATATGTTTTTCGTTTAGCATTAGTAGTTCATATATGTGCACCAAAAGTGCTTTTTCTGTTTTTTATACGTAATTGGTGCTGTCAAATCTGCTTCGTCAACAACATGTCAACAGACTGCCATTTCATGGTAATCGTTGCTGCCTCATTGCATGCTGTCAACTTAACTTACCCTGATAGTAAGTATCTGCTATTTTTATTATTTTGCTTGACTTTTTTTCACAATGATGTTTTTATTGGCAAATTATTCACGTTTTCTTATTAAAAGTTCAATGTTCCTGTGGTTTTTCAGCTGAAAATTTATTGTCGCCGATTATTAAGATTCTCAACTAGGTTTTTTCCAAATAATTTTACATTTAAAAATATGCATGCAAATTTTCTTGTATGCAAAATTACATGTTGTATATATTAGATAATCATTTGATATCACAATTCACGAAATTTCTTATTTTAGCTTTAGAATAGAATATTTGTAAAAATATGTTCATGCAATAAAATGTTTGCAAAAAAAACTTGACTGCTTCTTCAATAGTTGACTCGAGTGCGAACTGTTAATATTTTATACTGTATAACCGAAAAGCGTGCGTCAAAATGTCTCTATTGAACTCTTCAAAGCTTGATGAAACCTCCGAACTATATGCATTATGAATTTATTTTTTAATATTTTAACTGTGAGTAACAGTATTTGGAATTTTTCCAATCATATATAATTTATCAAACTTTCACGAATTAGATGAAGTTTGAAAAAAATCAAAAAGTTTATAAGCTTATAAAAAATTGAACTACTAAAATTTGTTATAAAATTTATTGCACAAAACTGAACAGTTTAAAAAATAAACTATATACGTACGTTATAAAATTGTCCACAAAAAATTTGCAGGAATATATATCATCTTGAGACTTTTAAAGTAATCAATAGTTTATTTGTGTTCATTTAATCTTTTTACGTCAAAGAATTCAGAGTCAAACGTTAAGATCTTTGTATACCCGTTTCAATAATTTAACAAAGCTATTAATGGATAGAAATTACAGCAGGATATAGAACTTATGCAATAGTAAAATTTACTTTGGATTGTAGGTCACTAAGTTTAGTGATCTGTTTTTGACAATTTTGTGGTCAAAGTTTCTTGTAAGATTTAGTCCAAAAGTATGAAGTTTATACGAATTAATTAAGCTTGCACATGATGGAGTAGTCATAGTGAAATTTGAGTCATATCGTAAAATCGGTTTATAATTTATACGTTAGAAAAACATTGTAAGTTTTTTATATAGTTCAAAATTTGAATGAAAAATATTTTGAAACAAAGTTTGAATGAACAACAATTAAATTAGTTTTTAAATCAAAAATCTTTCTGGTCCAAATACGAATATTTTACATCTCGCTTTAAATTTTACTTAAACATATCTCGTTTCAAAATTCGCTTAAAACAATCAATTGTTTTATTTATTAGTCGGAAATCGGATAAAAACCTCCAATTTCTAAATTCTAATAAAAATCTCTTACTACAAAATCGGCTTAAAAAAATCTCCTTAAATTTTGGACGAAAAATTCTTCATCTAAATTTTGAATCGAAATATTTTTATACGAATTTAGAAACACATTCGTCATTCAAAATTTTAAACTTAAATTTTTTAAAAACTAACAAATTTTCTTAACCGCGACAAATATATATTGCATATTTTTACAATTTCACTCCAAACTAAAAATTAAACAATCATTGAACTCAACTGAATATTTCTAAAAAGCATTTTTGGCGTTCCAAAAACTTGTGATTGCAATTGTCATATATATATTTGTAATCTAGGTGTGGCCTTTTTTGCATGACCGAGATCACAGCGTCTGCATTTCCTATTACACGTTACGTAACCTAAGACTTTGTCGAACTGACATGCAATTATCTTTCCGCAACCGCTGAAAATGTCGTGGCTCCTTCCGTTTTCCCGCTGGCTGCAACGCATGTCATCCGACACCATTTATAATTATTCCGTCGACGCGGTCTGCAAAATAACGCTTCTGCGTTCATAAATTCTTCGCTTAACCGATTGAGTAGCATGCATCTCGAGTCGTCTCGTTGCGCGTATCAGAATAAATACGACATCATCCAGTGTAACTTTGTATTTTAAACCATGATGATCAACTTGTTCGTGTGTGCGTAAATACATGAAAGAGATTTACAAAGGAAATGAGAACGTTCCGTACTTAACTAATCAGTTAATTGAAAATACTTTATGTCCTCTACTAAGATTGTCTGATTTTATTTCTCAAAAATAATATTAATAAAAAAGCGGATCATCTGACATATGAAATTAAAAAATTTTTATTCATTTTCATGAGTGATGAGATTCTAACTCAATTTTTAATAATACCGTCTTGTTAAATTTGACATTTTAAATCAAATTACTTTTGAAAAAAATGAATAGAAAAAAGTTCAAATCATGACAAATACGATTTATAAAATGCAAAATTTTTATAAACAAATTGATAGATATATTTTTCCAGTGGATTATGAAATATATTTTTTTTAAAAACGGTTTATTTCTCCGCTGTAGTCATTTTTACTAAATTTCCTTCTGGAACTGACGGACAAAATTCAATAAATGTCTCTTACGATTTCATATAAGCTGATATTCGTAATATGTATCTCATCTCGTCAATTGAACAAGTAAACGTTTAAATCGAAGATCAATTTCAGTAGAATGAAATACGCACATCGAGTAAAAATAAATTAAGAAATTGATATCAATTTATCCGTCAAATAGTTCTTATTCGTAAACGTCTGTGTTTCAACTTGTGCTGGCTTTGAAACAAACTAAACAGTTTTTTTTTATTTGAACAATCTTTCGAGTAAAATAATACTGTTGATTCAACACATTTTGAGAAAAATTGATTTTTCGCTTATTCTACTTAAATAACTGTAACATATTTTCGTTAAAATTTATATAAAATAATAATACACAAAATTAACAGAACTCACAATTTTTTTTTATTTGATGAGAAAAATTATTATTTGTTGCCTTGAACAAATTATGAAAATTTTTATTTGAATTTTTCTCAGTATATGTGTTTTGAATTCAATACAAACACGAAAAATTTGTATATGAATTGAGATCAAATTAAGGTCAAATTTAAGATGAACATAAACCGAAATTAAAAATACGTAATTTTAATTGATTCTAGTGTGTCCCAGAATTCTGAAAATGAAGACTTATATGCAAATTCTGCAACACCGAACGTTTTAGATCGTAATAAAAGAATTTAATGACTTTATTCATACGAGGTTTACTTCATCTCAAAAGTGTTAAAATTCAGTTTTGACAGTGAATATCGATAGATTGAGCAAAAAGAAGCTTTCATGTACCTTTCGATAAATGTTCAACGTGAAGTAATATTGCCGTCACCTTTACACGAATTTTTATTTCCGACTTTAATTATTCTTCATATTTTTGCGATAGCATGTACACGTTTAATAAAAAGATCTTTAAAATCCAATACTTTTATTCAATTCGAGAAGAATAATGACTACGTAAAAAGGAAATAAAGAAATTTAACTTTTATTATGTCTTTTATGCGTTTATAAAAATAAAATTCTAAATATCTAATTTCTGCATACTTCTGCAGATATATTCCAAAATATGATTTCGCATTTGAAGTGCACTTCACTTCGTCGTCGTAAATTTCATTCCATTTTTGACAATTGAGCCCGAATATTATAGATATGTAGAATCCAGATATCCGGATTGACATCATTATAAGCATGGCTCACTTTTGCATGTTTTATTTATGTATTATTCAATATATGATGATTTTAGTATTTTCTTGTAACTGGCATTGTTATTATTGTTCCGAATTGAAATTAAATTTCCAAAATATCAAAATTTCTTTTGATCATTTTTTTATAGTATGAATATTAAAAATTATCCAGGTTTGCAATCAACAGTTCAAAATTTAATCTGCCGTAACTTATTTGTACAAGATAATATTAAAAAAATTTTTGAAATCATTAGATCTATAGTCTCTTTACATGAAATTTATTTCAATTACTTTAAATATTTTTTTTTAGTTTTTATCCATTTTTGTGTGTCTTGAATAATTACTCTTACAAATCAAAATTAAAATATTTATATTAATCGTTTATTGTAAAATTATACCTAGTATTATTCTATACCTACATATTAAATAGAGAGTCAAAATTCAACATTGCATATTCTAAATTTAAGCATAAGCCAAAATTAAAATCCTTTCAAACGTTTCAAAAGACAAAGAAATTTTTTTTAATTTACGAAATAGTTTTATCTGTACACTGTAATTTTGAGGTATTTTAGAACAACACGAAATATCATGGGATTGTTATCTCTGCGCTCTTTGTAATGTAGATTGAAATAACAAACTAACGACATATAATTCTCATGCATGAGTAAACTTTGTCAAATTACAAAGATGAAAACATAAAATCATCTTTCAATGATTATTGTGTTTCAAATTTCACATTTTTTATACTATTACATTTGTTTACAACATTGTGTTTTTACATTACACAATATTGTCAAGTAAAATTATTTATTATTTCAGTTTAACGACGGATTACTTTTTCCCCATTTAATTAAAATGTTTTGTTCGTCGAGTCTTGATAAAAAACCAAATTCTGCAGGATTTTACGAGCGTCTAAAGCGCCCTCTTCATCCCATCATATAACGTATACGTTAATGTTTAACTAGACATTCTTAAATTTAAATGGCCTCTTAAAATTGTTTGAATTTTCTTTTACCGCCAATTTTTTCATCAAAATTTCTTCAATGACAAAAAAATTTGTTAACAAGAACTTATGAAATTATATTCCACCGCTTCTGAGGGAAACTAACGTAAACATAACAGTTAACTTTTATATTTTTAAACAAAATGTCCTCGAAAACATAGAAATGAGAGTTGAACTTTTCACGCTCCAGGCATTTCTCAATAATTGAAGCAAAAGTTGGAAAAAATACATTGTTCTGTAACACGACATAAAAGTTATTTGAATATTCAAAATTAATATCATGTTAATAATACTTGTGTAATTGCAGTGAAATGAAAATGTTGCATAAAATTGCAGATATTTCGCTATTGTAAACCCCATTCGTCGCCATGTGGCAGGATTGAGTGCCAAACCATTAACAGTTTTGATAGCGAGCTTAATTTGGATGCTCGCCATTTTGCTGGCGATGCCTGCTGTTCTCTTTTCACACATCTCCACGCATATACTTTCGCCAGAATTAAATCACACGATAGAAGTTTGTAACCCATATCCGACAGAATTCGGTGAGTACAATATAAACGATTTAATTTATGGATTAATTCATCAGGCGGGTGCGAGTGATGGTAACCCACAAAAATATTGAGATGCTCATTATTTCATGGCGGTCGGTATTTTAAGAAAAACTAGAGCAGGATTTTAATATATCATTTCTTAGTTAATTTTTTAGGTTAGTGATTATTTAGGGTTTTAACTGAACCTGGATTTTAAGATTTTATATTTGATTATTTCATGAATTTTGTAATATAATACTTTGGTATAAAAAAAAATTATAAATATGAGACAATGATGATTTTTTTCGAAATATATTTAGTTTATTTATGAAAGATAAAATTTATTTATACTGGAAATGAAAATAGTTTTTAAAAAAGTATATGTTTACACGGACTATATCTTTTCCAAAATAATTTCAAGTTTCAGAATTATATATCCGAGGCGAGATATAAACGACAAATAAACTACTATTGCACATGTGATGCGTACAATACTTTTTGTTTGTGTAAAGTGCACGTTCATTGTTTTTCACATTCGGGGTCGCAAAACGGCGAGAGAAATCGAAATGTCAGGACAAATAAAAACTGTATAGCTTATCGCTACAAAATTTGGGAATTTGAGTCCAGTAAAAACAACTCGTTTTAAGTTTTAATGATCAATGATATTGAAAATTATTGTTTAACATTTTTCAGTTATTTTTTCTAGTATTTAAATAAATATTTTATAAAAACGTGCACTAAAGCATTTTTATTACAAGTTTGAAATTTTTTAAAATAACTCGTTTCGGAATTATTTTTAAAAAACATACAAAAATTTTTGGATGAAAAGAAAGTTGTTTCAAAGTGAAAAGAGTATACCAGATTTTAGACTAGAATTATTTATCAAAAAGGCAACAGTTTGTAAACATTAATCCATTTTTAGTCTTGCTGAAAAAAGTAAAGAATTATTTTCCAATGATTCGTTCAAAAACGTAAAAATTTCGAAAATAAAAACTGCAGAACGATTTTTTTACACAGCAAAAAATGAGTTATTTTAACATTATAGTAACAGTAATACTTATCAGATATAGACAATTTTCTGCAAATTATTATAAACATTATCTAAATAATAAAAAAAAATACTATAAGGTAACTTTTTATAATTTAATTAAAATTCAAAATAACAATAAAAATATTTTTTTCTCAAGGCTCCAATCATCAAAAATTGTATTAAATATTTTCGTTTGTTTCACTAAATTAAGGGAAGTCTTACCCGAAAGGAATCGTGATTTTCAAATTTTTAATTTACTATGCGATACCGTTATGTATCATCGGAGGGTTTTATCTTGGAATGGCACACCATTTGAAAAAGTCAACAAAAAATATGCCAGGCCAAGTCGACGGAGCATCTCATTATACTGAGCAAATACGAGCGCGAAAAAAGGTTAGTTTCCAAATACTCAACTTTTGATTGACGGTAATTTGTTTGAAAAGCTATATTTTTTCACAACATTACTGGTATAGTGTTCAAAACAATTTTTCATCGAATGAACTTTTATTTATTTTTTTAGTGTACTTGACAAATATTTTTCAACAAAATATTGACCTTTGACAAGATATAAGAAAATTACTGGTATTTATGATAGAAAATCAGGAAATGAAAAAGTATTTTTCATCGATTTAATGAAAATTGCACATTTTTACGTTGAAATTAATAGGATACTTATACAAAAATAGCTTAAACTGTAATTATTCAATTGTGGTTTTATAAATTCATAAATAGAAATAAATGAATAATGATGAGCGACTTAATTAAATAGAATACAGAGATAAACGTAAATGAAAAAATTATGTATATTGTACGGTAGTGTAGCAATAATATTCTTGATATATATCTCCTGTGTGGAAGATCTTTGATCTAATTTTCTTCGTCGATACCCTAGTGATTAGAACAAACACCATTTCGAGTGGTAAAATGTATCTATAGGGAAAACGCTTTTAACGTTGAATTGTGTATACTATTTGTGCCAGTTTTAGCTGTAATGAATTACGGTTATTCTGATGAATGCAATGGGCTTTGTTTTGGGAATACAAACTTTTTCTAATAAAAGAATTTTTATTTCGTTTATTTAGAAAATAGTTCTGTATTCATTACATTGTATTTTTATGACATATTTTTTTGCAGATTCATCAGATAATTATCAATTTTAATAAAAAAATTGTGAATCATATTTCATTAAAATAATAATGGTAATGTAATTTAATTTTGATTATTTTTTGAATTTTCAATCAAATAATCGTAGATAAAAGAAATGAAAAAAATGCATACGAAATTTTCTTTGCATTAATATAAAATAATTATTATTTATATTCATTACTTTAGCAGGATATATTTGTTTATTGATACAAATTTACGTCTGATAGGATTAAATCATATTAATCCTTGAAGGGTCGTTTATACATATATGTAAGGGAGAAGGATAAAACTTTGCGTGATGAACAGATTAGGGGAAAAAGTTCAAATATCTTTAAAATGAAATGAACATATTTATGAACGATACCAAAACAATTATAAATTTTTCTTTCAAAATTAAGTCGATAGTAAATTTATACTTTTAAAACTTTAATAAAAGAAAAATAGAAAATGTGTATAAAATGTTATGGAATATGTAAATTTATAATTACATACAAAATATCAATTACTTTATTATTTCACTCATGAGGAAAACAATAAATTCTTATGAAAATATGTAAAACAAAGCAATATTTTTCATAAAATGAAAAGAATTGTTCTCTACTTGATTTGAATGTAATAATAGTTTGATGTTCCATTGAACAATTATTACGTTTTCATAGCTCGACTATTATCGCACGTTGTGTGTTTTTAAAGCTCTTAATGAAATTATTCGTACCTATTACAGGTTGGAAAAATGGTGATATTATTTGTGGTTATCTTCTTCATATGCTTCTCACCATATCAAATATTTACATTGTGGTTTCATTTTTATCCGCAAGCAGAATCAGCCTACAATGCATTTTGGCATGCTTTTCGCATTGTCGGGTTTTGTCTCTGTTTCATCAACAGCTGCGTCAACCCAATAGCATTATACTTTATCAGTGGGACATTCCGAAAAAGGTGATATTGCATTAATAAACAATTTGACGGCCCAGACGAAAATATATGGTTTCAAAAATTAAAAGTTCTAATGTAATTATGTAAAAGTTTTTTCACATGAAAATTTCAAAATTTGAAATATTTTTGACGATTTATTTTGGGTTTGGGTAATTTCTCAGTCGACGTTCATTCTTATGGGTACATCTAAATCAAAAAACGATAAGAAGCATTTTGAAAAAAGACGTACCTAATAACATGTTTTTAGGTCCGAAATTTTTTTTCAAAATATTGGTTCCAAATGGCCTAGTTTTTCTTTGTAAGCACACGGTTATAAGTCAAAACATACGAAAAAGGTAAAAATATCGAGAAAATTTTTTTCCGAATTTTTGGAAAAATTAAAAGGGTACCCTTTGACTTGTTTGGGCTCAAAAGTTTGCTTTCGAGCCTATATGGTTTCAAATGGCGTAAAGCAATCTAAAAAGTAAAAAAATACTCTTAAAACTATTTGATCGCTTTTTGAGCAATTTTTCAGCCGAATTGAACTCTATTGACCAAATTTTTATTTTCCGTGTAAATATAAGTTGAATAGCTTAAATATCGAACAAAAAAAAGTCGGGTTTCCCAAACAAATTATTTTCGATTTTTGGCAAAATCTTTTTTTGGGAGATGAAAAAAATGCATTAATTGGCTGACATAGTCAATGTTTGTGTCACTGATTTTGAGTTGAGGCAGTTTAGAAAACACAATTTGTACTATTACAGTTCTAACATAAATTTTCAATTAGGACTTTTTGAAAACAAATTTCGAACTAGGGCTGCTTTATTTGGAGCAGTCATCGATATCTAAATTTGAAATCGAGACGTTTTCGTACGAGCTTTGAAAATAGAAGTTCTTTGTCCGAATTCAGAAACGAGATCTTCACTCAAATTATCTCAGATATTTTCCACTCAAATTTGAAATCGAGATGCTTTACCCTTACAACTGAAACATTCCTCATTTAAATTGCACGTGAATAGTTTCGTCTGGGCCGTCGAATATGAATCCCAAATCCGTTATACTCTCATTTAGATCCCACAAACGGGATCATATGTCATTAAGAACTAAGTACTTTGCTTCTTTACCCAATCAGACTGCTAAAGACATTTATCATGACGCAGATTCAACGAGTATCTTTGCTTCTGGAAGCCAACGACGTTGCAAAGGGAGGACACGGAAGGTCGACTGTCAAGAAAGAGAGGAGACGCAAGTATATATAATGAAACGAGTTTCAATTCGACGTATCGAAGACACACTCTGGAATTGAATTCAATTACTCTTCTGAATGTAGGAACAGAGGGTAAACCCATTTGAACGGAATTGTTCTATTACCCGGATTTCCAGTCTTTGCATTCAGATTTCACGATCGTCTTTGAATAAGGGAAACGAACAAGAAAAATGTGTCAAGTTACAACTCGCAACTTGATTCGAAGAATGGTCTTGTGGATAATATAAGTCGCGTCAGCAATACCTTTGCGCGCGAGCAGTTTGTATTTCGGTTTTTTCACATGTCTTCAAAAAATCAAAACAACGAAAAGAAAGTCATCAAATACTTCGATCTAATAGAAAAATTCGAGACAACGTTTGATTTTCTTTTCGTTTCGTAACGAAAGGTGCAAAATGTAATTACAACTATGCAAAGTTCACCTTCGAATTGGATTCCTTTTTTTACTTGCTTACGTAATTTGTCCAAAAAATTGTACTAATGTAGATATTTAATTATTGTATATCAACGTATACATTTTCTGTGATACTACTAATTTAGTTAGTCGCTTTTATATTAATATTATGAATAACGCAAGAATATGAGATAAAATCAAAGGATTTGTACAAATTTGTTTGACACTGAATTTTTTAAAATTGATTCATAATGCACAGATAATGCGATACTTTTAATATTTAAGTCCTAAAAGTAAAAACAAATCAAGTCCTTCGTGGTATTAG
>JABFPQ010000595.1:0-10891 GCA_022817265.1 Masnerella sp. ZL-2020
TTTTATGAGACCATTTACAAACTGACTCTGTTGTTTTCTTGCTGCTGAATAGTCAAGACATAACTTTCATTAGTTTTCAAGGTCAATCTGAGATCAGTTGGATCTTCGTCGTCAATTTTGAAATGAACGATCAATCCCATATTTCCAGCTTTTCCCTTGGTGCTGTGCAAGTTACGTTTCAGCCTGTCGACGTTCGTTCTGAGGAGTTTTCCAGCCTTGGTGCGACGGTGCACACCCGACACCACAATGTCGCGGTAATTCAAATGCACGACATAATTTCCCAAAGATACATGCCCTGTGGGCATCGGCCACAAAGCGCCTGATGAACCGCAAAATAATTGGCACACTGCGAGAGACTGCGGTGCAGTCTCATTCGCACTGATTTCCGTTTTCTCGCAGTGGCCTGCGTTACATTTGTAATGCCAGGGAGAGCTGTCGAATGCAGGTAAGTTTGTCGTTAAAATCGTTTCAGGAATATAGAAAAAATTTTTTTTATATTTAAATTATATGGAAATTTATTTGTTAAGCCCTTGTATATACACTTTTATACAATTATTGAAGGGGACGTCCCCTTAAAAAGAAAAATTTTTACTTCTGTGACATGAGTTTTTGTAATTATAAATGTAAAGTTGAAATTTTGTAAGTTGAAAAATTTTAGTCTTCTTTTAATTTAACTTTACTGCAGAGTAAAATATTATTCTTATTCTTTGAGTAGTAATAAACTTTTTTACAATTATTTTTTGTATTGAGATTCAAACAAAGTTACCCAAAAAACAGTTTCACTACCATTTAATAATAACCATTTTGTGTGCAAGAAATAGTAATATAATTTCTACACAAAATTCTTATCTATAAATTTGCTTGAAAATTTTCATTAAAAAATATGAGATCATTTTTTTAATTCCAAGATTTAATAAATCCAAGATCATTCTTTTTTAATTGGTTTTAAGATATAATAGTAGTTAATTTTATAAAAATCAATGGTTTTTTATAATGTATTCTTATAATATTTTAACAAAAAATACCGTGTTACAATTATAAAAATTTTAGATAAACTTATAGAACCACTATCAATTTGAATAAAGCACGTATTGTAAAAACTGATTTTGGAAAGAAATTAATTTATTCATTCATCATAATGAGCTACTTATAAAAGTCGCATTCCTCGCTTGTACTTTCACCGAACTAGATTCAAGTCATCTTATATAAAATAATTATCTCAATCTCTCCAATTATAAATTAAAAAAACACATAATGAATAAATAAAAATTTTTGAAAATCAAATTATCAAAAAACTAATTTTTTACACCTTAAAAAAATCAATTATTTCCAAAACTGGACCTCCAAAAGTGTCTTAATTTAAGATTTCACTGTCTTAATTCAAAACATCAATATCTTAATTTCAAGCGCCAAATCCTTTATTTTAAAACACTGATATCTTAATTTAAGACACTTTTGTAGCACCAGTTTTCAGAGTAACAACACTAAAAAACAAAAAATTAAAATTATTTTTCACCAACAAAACTAGCACAGCATTTTTTTGTTGTAACAAAAACCCATTTAAATTTGCAAAATTCATCCTTTTTTAATTAATTTACGAAAGCTTCAGTAATTATTGCTAACGAGCGAATAAATAATCGATTAATTTTAATTTTTGATCTTGGCTAATTACGGTATGAAAGAAGAGCACTTACTTGTAAGTATCATTTGCATAATTAGAGGCGAAGTTGAGCAGCAAAATAAAACAGAGAGCGGTGATCATCGCGCAGCAGAATTTTGCATCAATAAGGAACTTGGACGAAAACTTGGTTCTGTTTCACACCATTATATTCTTTCTACTATTTTAGCAGGGAGTGGGTAAAAGGCGGAGTTAGCAATAGTGGGGGAATATTTCATTTGCATATAAGCTTATTAAATCATTATTCATTGCTAAAGAATAGAAACTTTTAATACATTAAAGTGGACTTTTTTTCAATATGAAATCATAATTTTTATAAATAATATTATAATAGAAATTCTTCTACATTAATAAATTAATAATAAAATAGCACTAAATTATAAAAAAGTAGTTATTAAGGAATTATTTATAACTTTTAAATATAATAAATGAAAATACAAATAATATATGTAAAAACTAAAAATTTAATTACATTTGATTTTTAGACTGTACATTTTATTACGAACCTAAATTATTAATTGAATAATTACAAATAATTCATTTTCTAACAGAATCTCGTCCAAAAATGGAATGACAACAACCTTCCATTAAAACGCTGAAAAGGGATCTGTGAATATAAATGTATGCAAATATTTTGCAAAAATAAAACGAAGTTATTTCAACGCATTTTGCGACAGTCAAATCATTAATCTAAAAGGAAGAAGATTGTGCGGAATCCGAAACGAGTTTTTTCAAGACTATGTCAGAGTATTTCATGAGTGTGAATAAATAGGCAGAAAAGGAACATGGATTTTGATCGATTTATTTAATAGCATTTTTGCATACATTTAAAACATTTTAGGATTAAACAAAAAAACGTTCAATTTATCATCCAAAAATACATAGATGACCCTACTTTGTTTGTAATTTAAATGATTATAAAAATAGAAGTATAGCTTCTAATGTAATATTAATTTGAAAGTTAAAAACATTTAAATTTCAAATTGAATATGATTGAATATGATTAAGCAATCTTTACAGCAATCTTGCTCAAAATAATTTTGAAAATACTTGTTGAAGCATTGTTTAAAAATGCATATCTAGTAATTATAGCTTACAGTTGATTGTTGAAGTTCAAAAACATATAATTAGTTTTAATGGGATGCAAAAAAACATAGACATATTGAAGATGAAAATTATTTATTTATTGGATACTTCTTATATTTACATAATTCTAATTCTTAAATAATGCAAAACAATTATCTAATGTAATGAAGTACATGGTAAAAGTAGAAATTGTGATTATTCATCACCACGTATAGCTCTGTATTTGTTAAGTTCATTGGGAAAGACTCGGTTTAATTCTAACAACATATTGGCTTTGAATTTACGATATGCATCAATTTTGCCTTTGACTTGCTCATTCTTTGTCAAAGCTTTTTCAATGCAGTCTTTTGTATAGAGTTGGGGATTTCTACCTTGATCAATATAACTGAAAATAAATGATTTATTATTGTTGTTTATCTTTTTTTAATTACTGTGCTTTTTATAACATTAAACAATGAACGAAAACAAATATTTTGTGCGAAAAGAACAATACTTTCTTTATTATGAAATATTGTTATTTTCATTATCATCACGAATGAAAATAAATAGGTTTTTTTCATAAAAACATTTTTTACTCTTTTTGAATTTTAAGGACTGGTAAAACAAGTTGAAAAAATGATGTATCATTTATTTAATAAAATGGTGTTTCTTTTTGACATCCTTATTTATTAATAATTATTTTAAGAATGAACTTACTCAAATACTTCTAAAGGAACTTCTACATTGTGAACCTGGGTTTTCAGTTTATCAATTTCTTGGAGACCATTGACTAAGCCTTGTCTAAAAAGGAAAACAAACAATTATTACATATATTTTATTATTATTTGCTCTACTAACACATATTAACAAATAAATAAAAATTGCATTATGACTCTTCCATAAATCACATTCTAATTTGTTATAAGTTATAAGTTTATTTGTAATTGATAAATAATTGAATTGTCATGAACTTTTTCCAAACATTTTCTTATACATACATAAATCTATTAAGAATGCTTATTCAAAAGCAAAATTAAATCTTAAAAAATTTATCAATTCCAACCAAAATGATACTTGAAATTTCATCAGACAAAAACCAGTGTCATATCTTCCAAACTAAATAAAATTATAACGATTTTGTAGATGGTAAACATCGTGTAAACTATTTACATAGAATTTATATCAATGTGCTTCCTTATTGTCATGCATATTTTATGTAAATTGCATACACATCATATTTTTTAAACATTTCATTTATTAAAATCAATGAAAATGTTGGTTTCTGAATAATCAACGATTTTTGCAATCATTTTTGTAAACAGTCAGTTTTTTTATAATAATTTCAGAAAATTTGTTGATGTAAATTTTGAGTAATTTTGATGTAAAGCATTTATATAAATTATACAGCACAATGAGGAAGTACCTTGACGTAATTTTTATGTAAATACTTTACAAAAACCGTTGGTTATCAGGGTAAGTAAAGTTTGACTTACATCTTTTGGTTCAAAACATTTTGGCCTTGTGGTTGAAAATCACTCACTATGATCCGAATTTGCCTTACATTTTCGATGAAGAGTTCGAGTTGGGTCTCCAAATTCTCCAATGTAGACGTCATTTTTATTGTAAGTACAAAATAATTATTTTCTCTAACTTTCGGAGCAACTGAGGGCAATCACGTCAAGTCAAGCTCTGAAAAAACAACCTAAATATAAAAATTGTAGTAAATGGTAGAAGTGTGATATTAGCGTTCAGTGATGGTAACTGTTGATGAAACTCCCTATTAAAAGAAAGTTTAAATAAAATTATCCAACATTGATAATAATTAAAAATTCGTATTTTATTCTCATATTTATGTTATAAACATTTTCTTTTAATTATTTTTACTTAAATGAGTTGCAAATACGCAATAAAATTCGTTTTTTTGTTTTTGATTTGAAAATAACGAGCAGAAAATGAAGTTTGCAGAAGTTATGCAGATGGCGCTGCGTACGTTGGTGATGACGTTTAGGAACACCCGATGACAACAATTATATTAACCCGTTCTAGAATTTACGACCGCAGCACTCGATGTTTCTTAACAAAACATGGCTGAACATCATTCGCTCGGCGCAAAGGCAATAAGTTTTGTGCAAAACTGTTATTAATCGTGCGAACGTTTAACGGACAGCAGGCGGAACTCGGCTCAGGATGACGTCGATACACTTCGTGGTGCACCCGTTGCCCGGCACCGACGACCAGCTCAACGACAGGTAATCGTCGCACGATGTCCCATTAACTCTCCTTTTTACAATTACGTGCAATCGCCTTATCAAACCCTGGCGAAAACCCCCATGTGCCAAACATGGGCATTTCCCTTCCCCCTTTTCCCGCCCTCGCCAAATTTTGGCCAACTTTCGTCTCTCGGGCCAAGTCGGCCAATTGTCCACCATCCTGGTCGACATATGACGCACATTTTCCCGACTCATGGCGACCGATTATTTTCGCTCGCCATTACATTTTTCATCAATTCGCGTGCAAAATTTTCCGCAATCGCTTCTTTGCCCATTGTCGTTTTGCTTGACGAAAATGTCGATGATTTATTCGGGGATCATAAATCTACATTTGAATCGAGGTTTGACGTTTTTGGAGATTTACACGTTAATTGGTAAATGATGAGGAGATGCAATATGTGGAGCAATGTAAACATTATGGAGTGAAGATAAAAAATAATTAAAGATGAACTGTTGTTTTTTGGAAGACATGGAATGTCGCATTTTCAATATTGAATTTCTTATTTCTTATGTCTGTCTGCCTTGTGATTATTATTGAGGTTGATTTTAGAAGACTGATCCAAATGATATAAAAGAATATGACTCATTTTTAAATGTGTTTGTAGTATTTAGTACAATGTTGTATAATATATCTAGGTTTATTGATATCAACTTTTATTAGTTGAATCTTGAATAAGAATGAGAACAAGAGTAATAAATTATACAAAAAATGTTATACTTAAACATTTATAGTGATATACTTTACACAATTACATTACTTTTTCATGTTATTGTGCAAGATGCTAAACATAACCTGAAATTTACAAGCTGATAAAAATAATAACTATGCAGAAACAATAAAATGGAAAATAAAAGAACACAAATGTGGCATTTGTTTTATCAAGCAGGAATTAGTTTTTAATCTGGAATGTTTATTATGAAAAAATGACTTAACACTTGAATTTTTTATTTAAAGTAATACAATAACAATTTGATTGTTAAAGATGTTATTTTGATGAATAATAGTTTTATTAATTGAATTTTCTAATTGCAGATTGAAGGAAGTTGCAGAGAAGATCAACAGATATGGATTTATAACACCACCGGCATTTGCTGGACTGAAAACAGCGGTAAAACGGATTGTGGTTGGACCAACTCATATAGCTCTGCTAACTGAGGACAACCGAGTTTGTCGGGTTGCTTTCAATGTTTTGTATGATCGTTTGGATCTCAGAAAAAATGAACCAACCAGAAGGTAAGTTTCGTCGATGTGTAACTTTTTTGTGAAAGGGATTAAAAATATCAAAATTTGTTAAGTGTTTTATCTATGTTTTGTACTATTATTTATATTAAAATCAATGTGTTATCAATATTTACACTTTCTAAGAGTTTTTCTGTATTTCAAGGAATTGTTCTAAAAATTGTTTGGAAATTTGAATAAATGTGTTGTTTTTAAAAAATTTTTAAAAGTTTAATACTGTACATGAAAAATTGTGCAAATAAATTTTAGGGGAAACTGACCATCAGTTGAATACTGCCTACAGTTAAACATTCAAGATAACTCAAAAACTAGTGGACAGAAAAATTGGGAAACATTATGCAATCCATGTTTTATAATTATACACCAAAAACTTATAACATTATTTGCAGAATATTATCTAAACTTAATTGTTGAGCTAAAATTATATTTTACCTTATGAAGGCTAGATTTTTACTCTAGTATTTAGTGATTTTTAGGAACTTGAATAAACACTTTCTGAACTGGAATTAGCCAAAATTTGTCACTCAATCATTGATAATGATATTTTCAAAATGTTGAAATTAAAAAATGTTTGCATGTGGTTAATAATAAAAGGTTGATTAAATATGAGCCTCTGGCCTTCAGTTGAACATCATATGTTGAACACTGTAATTTTAAATCCAAAAACAAAATTTAAAATCCAAATCGTAGTAAAATCAGTTTAATATCATTTCTAAGCACTTTATTTAGATTTTTGTTTCAACTTTTTTGTAATGCACATGAAACATTGCTATTATATAACATATAAAATAAACTTATATTAACTATAGACATATGTTAGATTAAAATAAAAAATATCAAGTTGTATCTTTTATAATTACTATATTCTTTCATGTGGATTTAATATAGTTACTCATTTTTGTAATCCATTCTCACAATACTTCGATTTTTATAAGTAGTTAAATGTTTGCAGTGTCTGCCAAGAGTTGAACAATTTGCATATTTTTGCAATAATCCTTAAAACTTTGTTTGTGAACATTTGCATGACTTTATATGGTACTCATTTTGCAACTGAATGATGTATTTAAAATGTACCAAAAAACTAATACAATCAATTGTTTGTATTAGAATTTTATTATATTTCATATAAAAAGTGTTCAACTGTTGGTCAGTCTCCCAAATCAAAATTTCTAAGCATTTTTTAATATTTCAAAAAATAGGGTCAACTGGGGTAATGGTGACACCATGGGGTAAATGTGACACATTGATTTTTAATGTTAAAAATAGTGTTTATTCATTTTCTTAGTGTTTTTTTAACAGCTTGGACCTTAAATATTGCAATGTTATTTTCAATTTAAGTGTGGAAAAATTGAGTGTTATTAACACCCGGCTTGACCCCAATTTTAAACACTGTTTAAAAACTTGAATAAATGTACTGTTTTTGAAAATTTAAAACAAATTAAATATTGTACATAAAAAATTGTGCAAAAAAATATTTCAAAAAAAAAATACAAATTGAACTTTTTTTCAAACCAAATTGGTACCATTTTTTTGACATACAACATACAAAAACAAAAGCAGTATCACCATTACTTATTTTCATGTCTACAAAATCAACCATTTCATTTCAATTTCAGCAACAACAAAACACATGCAGGAAACGCAAATGCAGCACCAAGCAGCAGCAATGGAACAACTGGTGGTGCGAGAACAATGGCGACATCTCGTTCACGTAACAGGATCATGCGAAGTAACTCGAGCATTCGCGGGGGTGGCAGTGGAACCGGGAGCAGTGCTAGTGGCAGAATAGGGCCCCCAGGGGTCATCATGGGAAGCAGTAGTGGCAGCAGCTCCAGGCCCATAGTTTCAGTTCCCGCACCCTTCGTGCCCGATGAACTCATATCCCAAGCACAGGTCGTTTTACAAGGCAAAAGTCGCAACCTTATAATGAGAGAACTACAGGTTTGTAGTTATTATGAACAGCAAACTTTTCAAATTTAAATATAAACTAATTGTTTATTTACAATTCTCAAGCACTAAAAATAGTTATACAAGCTGTTGATGAATGCAATTATGTTAATTATATATCGCTTTAATCGTTTGAGATAATTTATTATGCAAAATTTGATAGTTTTATATTATAAATTAATATTAATTAAATAACAAAATTTGTTGTATTGTTATGTATACTTACTATGAAAACTAACCAAACTAATTTGTTTTTTTTTCAAAACGTTTTCTATTTTTTATTTTTCTGTTACATTTTATGTTTATTAAATACTGTTCTTTTAAATGTTTTGTAATGAAACATATTTGTTGAAAATTGTTAACAATTAATAATAATACATAATCTAACAAACAATTTATTAAAAAATATTATAAACAAATTTCTAATAAAATAACAAAATTAACAAATTCATAATACTAACATAACACAAAATATAGAACGTTTTCTTAATCAATTAATTTCAATTTTTATATAATTTTTTAACTCATACATTATTTTTTATATCTTATGAAACATTGAATACATAATTACCAAAACTTGAAATTCTTCAAAAACGTTCATAAACTCTATTTTACTTTATTTGGTTGACTTCGATTAAAAGATCGATTAAATAAAAAGATATATATGATATTTAATGACTAACTGACTATTTTGATTTCAGCGTACCAATTTGGACGTCAACCTCGCGGTGAACAATCTTTTATCGCGAGATGACGAAGAAGGAGACGACGCAGACGACACAGCTGACAGTTATGTGCCCGAAGACTTAATTTCTTTGTTGGATGGAGGATTCAGCAATGAGCATTCAGTTATCATTGACGCAGACTCAATGTTTTCCGAGGACATGTTTGGATACGCAGGCATGAGAAAGTTAGTTGAACATTTTCTGATCTTAATGGAACAAGTAAACTATATAATCTCTAGTTTAATTTATTATTTTTTTATTATTAATTTCAGGATAATCTATTTCATTTAAGATTTTTAGATAATGAATAGTCGTTTATAATATTTTATTAAATTATTTTTATATTAATATTTTATAATAGTTTGATTTTTTGTTGAATTTCAATAAATATGCTTTTGTTTTAGTTAAGATTGCATTTTGATTTGCAATATTGGCAGGGATCAAATTATCCCTAAGACATTTTTCATTAGGACAATTTCCAACAAGAATGTTTTGATCGGGACAATGTCCAAAGAGACTTTTTTCAGTCAGGACAATTTCCAACGAGACTTTTTCAATCAGGGCAATTTCTAATAAGACATTATTTTCAAAATTTTGAAAATATTGAAGATTTAAAAAAAAGAATGAAAAATGTAAGATTCTGAAAATTTTGAAAATATCCAATGTCTTATCGGAAAATGTCCTGATTGAAAAAGTATCGTTGGAAATTGTCCTGATTGAAAAAGTCTCTTTGGAAATTATCCCGATCGAAAAAGTCTTGTTGAAAACGTCTTTGGGATAATTCGGTCCTTGCCTTAGTTTTTGTAGTTTTAGTAGGCATTTCACAAAAATACCACTAATTCAAACTTTTTTTTGCAGAGCATTATCCACATGATATCGCCAATAACGAAATCGATAAACATCGTTACTATTATATGATGAGCGGAGCATATTGTGATAATCACAAGTCTGGATTCACAAGGTCAAGTCGATATCATGCGCCTGACGCTATTATACCTGCCGCGCGATCGTCGATGATTGTTAATGGTTAGAGCGCGTCGAAGATTCGGTTCGTCCGACAACTCCATCGAAGCATCACCGTCACAAGCTTCGTCTTGCATGACTTTGTGCAACTTTACGCAGTTATGTAAAACTAACGGACGAAGAAAACGGCATAAATATTGAAACCAATTTGCTCGTGAGAAAAACATCATTATACAATGAAGCAGCGGTTATCTGCGTTCTTATCAGATATCATCACAAGTGAATACCCCATTCTGAACAGGGTGTTCGTTGAAAACCTGTCGTTTAATAAATATACACAATATTATATCTCTGTTATCATTAGTTTTTTCCTTTTTTAAATGCGCAATTTTAGAAAATTTAGATTAAAAGTCACTCCGTAACTCCACTTTAACTCCCAAGTTGTCAACTCCCTCATATCACTCCGTAAATTTTTGGACTTGCTGGAACTCCATTCAGGAGTTAAAATTAAAAACTCCTTTTTCACTCTATTTAGGAGTTAAAATTAAAAACTTTTTTTCCCTCCATTTAGGAGTTAAAATTAAAAACTTTTTTTTTCACTCCATTTAGGAGTTCAAATTAAAAACTCCTTTTTCACTCCATTTAGGAGTTAACATTAAAAACTCCTTTTTCACTCCATTTAGGAGTTAAAATTAACAACTCCTTTTTCACTCCATTTAGGAGTTAAAATTAAAAACTTCTTTTTCACTCAATTTAGGAGTTAAAATTAAAAACTCCCTTATCACTCCATTTAGGAGTTAAAATTAAAAACTCCTTTTTCACTCCATATAGGAGTTAAAATTAAAAACTCCTTTTTCACTCCATTTTGGAGTTAACATTAAGGAGGGACCCAAGTGATCAAATCAAGTACTCGATAATATTAATAGAATTGGATAATACTTTGGGGTTATATATGAAATGTCAAAGTGATTTGAATGGTACACAGTGTCACTCCAGGGGGCGC
>JABFPQ010000596.1:0-10890 GCA_022817265.1 Masnerella sp. ZL-2020
AAAAATTTGTTCAACGAGAAACTCAATATTACAAATTCGAACCATACATTTTTTCACTTAAATTCTGAATAGCGAAGATTTTTCTTTAAGATTTTGAAACGAAAAATTTTTTATTTTATTCTGTCTCTTTTACTCTTTAACATTCTTCATATATTCTATCTTTCTTTTTGATGGAGTTAGACCACTTTACCCTAATATGAAAATTTTGAACCCTGCAGTTTTTCACTTGATTTTTGTGCGAAAATATTGCTCTTAAATTTGAGGACGAGAAATTTTCATTTAAAAACGAGAGAACAATTCTAAATTTCACATTCAGAACTCTTTCATTCATAATTTCCAAACGCACCTCTACAATTTTTCAAAAATCTACATCCATCCCAAACCAACCCAAGATAAAGTGTGTTCGCCCTCCTCCCTGGACGCACACTTTCTAAACCTTCTGCATTCTCCGACCATTATCCGCGACATTTTTAGTTCAGCGAGCACATCAAAATGATAGACCAGCGGCTAAATGTTACTGGGACAAAGGCGTCTTTATCCCGGATGCCATTGAGAAAAGTGTGTTATGCACGTGGCATTTTGCGGCGACTCATTTCAATAATCACGATACGATATCAATGCGTGGAAATAAATGGACTCCAGCATTTCTGTCTTTTTTCTTCATCTCTGTCTTTTTCTTCTTGCGAAAAAAGAAAAGAGGAAAATGGTGTATAGAGCAAGTTTCTAAGATACTCAAAAAAGTGTATATGGGGTTATATAAATAATAAACATATCTGTTAAACGTCTTTCATGTTTATGTCATGTTTATGCTGTGTTTATGCTGTGTTTATGCCATCATATATATGACATAACTAAAGACATATGTTTTGTATACAGTTTCATATATAATGTTTATATTTTTAACATCTCTATCTGATTGTAAATAAGTATTGTATATATATACAAGATATGGCGTATATGCAACATATATATATATATAATATTATCATTATGATTACATAGGATGCTTAGTGCACATACAGAGGTATGCTGCACGCCTTGAGATAGAGTAGAAGGTTGAGGTCTGAGTTCGAGGCCAGCTCTCTCGTTTCCCACACGTGTTGCCCTTTCCACACGAACGCACCCATACACCTGCCACGTCCGTGTACGACGGCCCTCGCCCGCGATTGGCCGCCCGATTGCGCAAGCGCGCCGTTGCACAACGTGAAAGTGATTCGTGATTGTTATGTCAATTTCAACTGTTCGATTCCGATGCCTGCATCTCTCATCGAAACGTAATCTTCGATCAGTCAATAACTCGTACGAGAAAAGGGTCTATGATTTGCTGGTGACCTCAGTTTTGAGTTCTATTCCAATTTTTTCGACTTTGTTTTTGAATTTATTTAGAAGTGATATGAAATAAGTGAACAAATTGAGATCTTGGATTTTGTTTTTCATGTTGAACCGTTAGTTTTAATAGAGGAATTTTTTTTAGACAGCGCCATCTAGTGAAAAGTTTTTAATTTTGAAATTTTACGTAATTTTGGTTATTTTCCTTTTCAAGTGAAAGATTTCGTTTTCTTAGTTTATTACTTGTTTTCTAATATGATATTTGATACTTTAAACAGCGCCATCTAGAAAGACGTCCTCAATTTCGGAAAATGTATTTTACTTTGACCTAAATTTTAAAATTGTACACGGTAAATAAAAGAAATATTCTTTTCGAAATCATTTTTTAATAAAGAATCTAATATTGTCAACAAAACCACTCCAAAAGCTCATTTTCCATTTTCAGACACCAGATGGCGCCACGTACTCACCAAACTTTGCTCATCGGCGCTCAAAGAACACTCACCTGAAACAAAAAGGAAACATACGTCAGAAAATCGTCGACTGACTTTCGGTTAAAAATAAACAAGCGTTGCGTAACGCTGCAATTGAACTTGTTTCGACTGCGCGATAACGTTGTTTTGCGCTGGTGTGCGTTGATAACGCGCGAGAGCGACTCATTATTAGATTTTTGTTCGTTCCTCCTTTGATTCGCGGCGCGTGAGAAACCGCGACGCCAACACGTAACCCTGCGCTCATTGGCCGACGGCTCGTTTCTCCGGGCATCGTAACCTCCGAGCGCCGATAGGCCTTGACTAGGCGAAGTGCATTCTCGCGTAATCGTGCGACCACGTGGTCACGTTGCATCGCACGTTGCACGACGATGCACCAGCAATTTGCTGCGCGACGTTTTTCCATTGTGTACCACTTCGGTTTCATTTCGAATTTCAAATTTCGCGCCAATTTCAAAGCGGGGATTTACAAAGTTGTATTATTTCGTTTTCTGAATTCGAATAAAGTAATGCAATGTAATAATCAAGTTTAAAAAATTATTAATTGAAAGGAAAAGTAGGAAATAATTTCTTTTAATTCTGGTTATTTTTCAGTGATTTTATTTTTCCATTTATTATCAAATTTGCTTGAGGCACGGAGCCCATACAAATAGAGTTCTGTCGTTTTGTTTCGAAGTACATAAGTCTGTATAATAAACCATAATAATATTTACACATTTAGGGGTTGGTGTATCGCGTAGACAGCACGAGAAGTAAAATTTTAATAAATATCGAAGTTTCGGGAAAGTCTGCATTAATAAGGGATTTAACAAAAAAATTATTCAAAAACTGTGGCGTATGTTCGGACATAAAAATACTTCTACGCAAAACATTGTAAAAAGGACAAAAACATACAATATGGTACAGATCTTCCTCACGTTGTTCGTCGCAGTTCGGACATAAGTGTAGAGAAAGCGCATATTTATGGGAGTTGACAATAATCCTCGGGGAGAATCGTGACAGAAGACGACATTGTGCAAGTACGCGTTTGTGATTAATACTAATATTTGAGAGCAAGTAATTGGGTGTCTTGGCTACGGAATCGAATTGAAAATGAGGAAAGTACACCAAGCTCGTTGAACTCTGTGCGTTCGAAATGTCCCTGGTGCGCAGTGCGGTACAATAATTAGTCAAAATGTCGACAATATCAAAGACGCGATTGTGAGCAAGAATGGACTGCCAAACAGGAATGGAGTCAGCAAATGCAAAAAATGTTCTAATTTGATACACATAATTATTTCTGTATGTAGGGTAATTTACGGCTAATTCACAGAGTTTGACCAGACACATTTTTGGAAACCTGTCAGCTGGCATTACAAAGATTCGTGACAACATGTTCAGAATAGCTTTGAAGATGTAAAAACTAAGGTGTGTCCGACCTGTCTCCAATCGCACTGCATATCCTGGACAGTTCCGAGGAATCTGCAACAAAGACTTGAAGAAACCGGTCTGCACTCTCTCAGCGTTGTCGGTAAAGCCAGGACCCCAAATCTCGGCACCATACATAAGCACACTTCGCACCAAGGAATCGAAAAGATTTGACCAAATGTGCCAGGAGTTAAGTTTACTCTTGCCAATAATGCCCAGAAGAGAGCCACTGGCAATTCCCGAAGAATCAATAGTACTGTGCGCGGCGCGTTTAAGGTTGCAATTTTCCGTAAACCATACCCCCAGGTACTTGTACTCTCTAACAATTTCCAATTTAGTGTCGCCAAAATAAAAATGTGTAAATGTCAGTTTACGTCTGTCTCTTCTAAATACAATTACTTTTGTTTTCTTCGAGTTAACTGACAGCTTATTTTTCGTACAATAATTAAATAATGCTTTGTGTTTTCTGTTAAGCTCTGTGGGCGTGTCCGACAATAAAACAATATCATCGGCGTACGCAAGGAGAAAGACTTCGCTCGACGAATTCAGAGATAAACCTCTGCAACCACTGTTACGAAAATGACTCTCCAGATCACTCAAAAACAGTGAGAACAATAGGGGGCTCAACACCTCACCCTGTAGCACGCCACGAGTAACTTCCACAGAGTCAGTGCACGTAGATGAGTCGAGTTTGATGCATGCAGTGGCTTGATTGTAAAAGCTATTAAGTACATTCAGAATCTTAGAGCTAAGACCAAGATTATAGAGTTTGTCCCATAACAACTCGTGATCGACGGAGTCAAACGCAGCTTTGAAGTCAACAAATGTAGCGTAAACACGGGTTCTCGGTAATCTAGTGTGGATTTGTATAAGAGCGTTAAGAGAAAAAATGTTGTCCATGCAGTTACGCTTCTTCCTGAAACCAGATTGGAACTCAGGAAGAAGATTTTTAATTTCGCAAAATTTCATTAGACGTGAAAGTAAGATTTGCATAAATATTTTAGCTATACTATTGACGAGTGTAATAAGACGGTAGTTTGATGGGTTTTTCATATCCCCTTTTTTATGTAACGTAAAGATTACAAGTTTAGACCAATCTTCTGGAATAGCTTGACACTCTAAAATTTCATTAAATGTAAATAACAAATAGAGAATCCAGTTTTCTGGTAAATTTTTATAGAAAGAGTAATTTAATTTGTCTAAACCCGGAGCCTTATTGTTCTTGCATTTACGGAGACTGTTTATAAGTTCATCTATAGTAATTTGTCTATCAAGAAGGGGAACGCTAGAGCCACCAAAGAATTGCGGGGTTGAACGGCGTGGGGGAAAGATTTTGCACAGATAATCTGTCCAGGTGTCGCTATCGATAGTACGAGGGATATTATTTTTACAACGGTATTTGTTCAAATATTTCCAAAATGACTGCGAGTCTGTTGTGGAAATAATTTTGTTTAATTCATTGGTCTCGAAAACTTTTTTACATTTAGCGGTTACATACTTGAAGTGACGTTTGGCAGATAGAAATAAGTTTGTATTTACATCGGAGAAGCCTTCCATTTTACATCGTTTCAGATTAACACTCACAGCACGTTTCGCAGCTTTACACTCGCAGTTAAACCATGGCTTGATTTCCGCACAACCGTCCGAAGAACTCTTCAACATACCGATTTGAGTGGCTACCTCCGAGATTACATCAATAAGATTGCGATTGAGCTCATTCACGTCGCGCTGAAGCCTGCCAACCTCAGTCCGCCATGCCATGGAATTGTAAAAAACAGATTTAAATGCATCTTTCCAACATAAGGTTAGAGAGTTACGCTTGGGCAGTAGTTTTTGGGGTGGAGTTGACAAACTCAGCGCAACTGGAAAATGGTCCGAATGTGTTATCCAATCACAAACGCAGAAGTTCTCACATAGCTCCAGAGCCGAAAAAGAGCACCATACCAGGTCAATAACACTGTTACCATTTACACTCGTGTATGTAAAATTTGCGGGGTAATCGTTCGTCGATCTGCCGTTGATCAAATAAAAATTGTGAATTTCCAGGAGGTCGACCAAACTTTTACCTCTATTATTTGTTGTGAGATCTAGTGAATGCCGTGAGCAACTAAAGTTATATAAACAAAGACTGTCTTCAAGAGAGTTTAAGTCGCCAACTCTGGCATTGAAATCCCCGCCTATTATGATTGGCAAATTAGGAAATTTAACTTTAGTTGTAAGAATTACAGAGTCAAAGTCATTCAAAAATGTATCGAAGTCATTAAGGGGTGATAAGTAGGCTGATACCAAGATTATATTAAGTGAGTCATTAAAAACATTAAGGATTAAAAAATTAACATTACATGTAATTAAGTTACAAGTAAAATACTTGGAGTTGTAAAAAATTGCAAGACCACCACTTGGACGACCTGGACCAGCTTGACTGACCGCCGGAGAGACCACGTTGAGAGGCAGCCTGGTGAGCGACGATGGGAAGGAAGGATCCTTGCTCCAGGTTTCACAGCAACAAAGTACGTCGGATTCAAATATCTCTCCATTGATGTCGTTAATATTCTTTAGACCATGGATATTCCAGAAGATGATTCTCGGAGAATGTTCGGAAGTGGCCATTGTATAGGAAACTAATGTTGATGTTGAGGGCTGCTTCTGTGGGGAGGGTCCGGAGGTTGTGGGCCCGTCGAAGATGTTTCTACTTGCGAGAGGTTGTAGGTTTTGGTTATTTCTGCCGTCGGGAGTGGAGGAAAATTTTTGGATGGGATGTAATTTGTAATAGGATTGTTTGAAACTGCGAGGTGTGAAGTTGTCATAGATTTGCTGGGACGACCTTTTTTACGCGGAGTAGGGTCAGGATCAGAAGGTCTTTTCAAAGGATGTGATAAAGGTGATGAAATTTGCTGGATTGTTTTCGGGGAAAAAGGTGAAGAGGAGATTTGACTGTGAATCGCAGCAGAAGACTCCACATTCTCTCGTATGTCAGTTGCATTAGAGTGCATTAAGGTGTTCTCAGCAGACAGTGACGCGAGAAGATCTGCAGCATCTCCTCGAGTATACAGAGTGCCATTGATGATTAAGTTCCCCTTTCTCACTGAGACTCTAAAGTTTTTCCGCTTGAACTCCACCGATAGTTGGATCAGCTTGCTCCTCTCCGCGCGTTCCTCGATTGATAAATCGTTAGCGATTCTGAGGTTAGCACTCTTGAACTTCGTCAAGTTTGCAAAAACCAACTGGACCCAGCGCTTCGAGATAAACTTGATTATAAGTGGACAAGTTTGAACATTTCTCTGGCCCAGCCAGTAAGCTTCCGCCAAGGCAGCATCAGGAATCGGAATGTCCAGTTGTTGAAATAATGAAAGCGCTAAGCTCAAAGGGTTGACCGGTCCAGCATCATCTCTAGCCAGACCATGGATGATCACGTTTTTCTCACGCTCCTTTGATTCATATATTGACTTTTGTGTTGATATTTCACGAGAGAGGTTGCCCAGTTGTGTTGACACATGTGTGTTTGTTTTGATTATTTCTTCTCTCAGCTGCCCATGCGAAACATTCAAAGAATTGTGCGAGGTTGTTAGTTCGTTCACTGAAATAACAAGCCTGTCCAAAGTAGCCACAACCCCATCCAAAACCGCCATGTTCGCCATGTCCACCAAAGGGTACACACCCCGAAATAGCAGTAAGTTGAGTACGAGCAGGCGAGACACAGCCAAGTTCGTCAAAAGCTGGTCAAAAGTTCCCACACGAGCTTCTGGACAAGTCGGCTCCCCACACAAGTTGTACAAAACAGCTGTGGGACAGCCATGAGAGTTGGGCTGCGTCGCTTATAACGGCAAAATAGCCCTCAAGAGTGATTTAAAATAGTGCAACCTTAACGGTCGGCAAAGACAAACACAAGGCTTTACGGAGCGACACACAAACACGTCCGTACAGTTTGACGACCAAAACAGAACTCCCAGTGATTTTATTAAGACTATTATGGTAGTTTGGAAATTTTAAATTTCGCGCCATTTTAATAGCGGGGATTTTCAAGGTTATATTATTTCGTATTTTGATTTCGAATGAAGTAATGCAATTTTATAATCAAGTTTAAAAAATTATTCATTGAAAGGAAAAGTAAGATATCATTTCTTTTTATGCTGGTGATTTTTCAGTGATTTTTTTAAGATTATCATGGTAGTTTGGACATTTTAATTTTCGCGCCATTTTAATAGCGGGGATTTACAAAGAAAGGAAAAGGAAACGATCATTTCTTTTAATTCTGGTGATTTTTCAGTGGTTTTTTTAAGATTATCATCGTAGTTTGGAATTTAAAATTTGCGCGCCATATTTTGAGCGGGTTTTTGAGAAGTTTACATCTGTTTTTTTAATTAATTTCAAAAACCAATTGTAAAATCAGGATGAATTTCAACTTATTCGTTAAAAAATGAAGATTTTCACAGAAAATTATAATTTCACATTACACGATATTTTTAAGGAATAACTACAAATGAATCTCGTGAAATTCTTTCTTTATAACAAAAGAAATTGAAATTCACCGTCAAAACTACAGCGGGAAATTTGAATATTGGCTTATTGGAAATAATTAAAATTTTCGAATAATTTCGAATTTCCCGCGATAAAATGAGCGGGAAATTCAAATCCAACTAAACCGATTTCGTAATTTCAATCTTTCGCAATGGCATTTCATAGGTTTTTTTTCGACTGAAATAGTATTTCTGCGCAAAAAATGGGTCGTAACAATCCCGACGTTCGACACGGTGTATCAGCGAACTATCAATGCCAACGGAATAGCAGAGTCGCTAAGCATGACATAAAAAAGAGCAGCGACAAAAAACAAGGCGGAAGCTGTCGAGGCCGCGCGACTTTCGTAATCGACGATCGATTGTCCGCTCGGTCCAACCCTTTATTCGCTCGCGAGTCGAAAAGTTCGCATATGATTTGCCTAATTGTTTTTTGTCTTCTTTCGGGGAAAAATATTTCACCGATGACGACACGACAAAAAATTAATTGGCGAGTTCGTTCTTCCGAATCAGTTAATCACCTCGCCGAGTTGTTTATAAATATGTTTTGGTCGTTGATGCCTCGGCGGAATATGTTGAATTCAAAATTGATATCTGAAGCAGAAGTAGCTAACCTTGACGAGGAGCATTGGCCTCCGATTCGATCTGCGATATGTCATCTATAATTTTAGAACGCTAATTTAGATAATTCACCTACAAACATCCAAATTCATTTTACTTGAGTGAAAAAGAACAATAAATTCAATTTAAAATGTTTTAATGAAAAATGAAGGGATTTACAGAATTTAGTAGATTTAGTAGATGGAAGAAAATTGTTTTTAAACTATTTTATAAGGAAATTAAATTGTTGAATTTGAATTTATATTGAATTTGAATTTCCGTTGAAAAATTTAATTTATAGAATTTCGTTTTATCGAAAGTTTAATTTTGATTGTTCTATGCAATATTTTGAGGAAAATTTTCATAAATTATAAAAAATAAATTTCAAACTTCAAATATTATAAAATGATAAATAATAAGGATTTAAGAAAATTGCAAATACGAGATTATCACAACCTTTAAATTATTAAAATATTTTTCTTCGAATTGAAAAAATACTAATTTTTGACATAAAAACTCCTAAATTATTGATGTTACAATTTTCAACATTTAAATTCCACACGAAAAAAGTCATCATATTTTATTCTCATAAATTAAAACTTGTATTACGAAATGAAATATTATACGTAGAAACTTTAGTAGTACGCCGTTCGACCGATATAATTTTAAGAGCGCAATCAAAAAGTGGTAACAAGTAATTGGAAACGAATGTAATTTGCACGCCGCGACAAGTTGAAAAAGCGGAGTCGCGTTATCTTTTTGTTTCGTTGGTTTCGCTGGTCAATAAGAGCGAACGGTGATCATTTGCGTGGCGCCTTCTGTTTAAAGAACCAGGGAATACAAAGACTCGCGCGAATCGCCAACAGCTGGCGCCACGAGTCCTTAAACGCGGCATTCATTAAATCAATCGGAAAAGTCAATGTTTTTTCAGTGTACTGATTCATCTTATTTATGAAATTTTTATTATAACTTATTCGTTTTCAATAATAAAAATTAAATTGTTCATAAAAATTTTTTCTTATATATTTCGATGAAATGTTTGTGATTTTTGTATTTAATAGCAAAGTATGCATTTTTTATAAAAAGGTGAAAAATTCGCATATTATATTTTCTCAGTTTTTGCAAAAATAAAAAATTTATACAGTTTTTTTGTTCAACTTAATTAAATACTGATTGTATTTAAAAGAAGCAATTATTTGAATAATCGTACATTTTATGGGAAAATAAAGTAATCAATAAATGTTGGTCATCGATAATGCAAAGGCAATACGCGAAATATGTGAAATCGAATGGTTGAAACCGCGAATTTATCGGGTAACGTTAATTAAATGAAATTGGTTGTGTGCAATAAACTGCGGAACAATGATGCCGTCTGAAATGGGTCAGAGCGAGCGCGCGTTCGTTGTTTTGTTAATGCGCCAAATGCAGAATAGATTGTAACAAATAAAAGACACGCTCAAAATTCTCGCGAACAATAGCGCGCGTGAAACAGTGGGCAAATGAATAACATATGAGCGATTAAGCTTTACGAGACGCCGAGAGACAAAAATACGATAACCCTTCGATCGAGAAAACTTTCCGTCGCGACAGAGCCGTTTCTTCGGTGCCGTGTGAACATATTTGCAGAACTATGTTCGTTTGTGAATTTGGTCCATTTTCGAGTTGGATTGTGGAGATGAAGATTGTTTTAGATTTGAGAGACAAATTTCGTCGGGGATGGAGATTTGGAATTTAATTTTTGGGTATTATGATAGAGTGCAATTTTGCTGAGACTGTTTTTTAAAAATTTTAAAAGTTATATTTAGTTAAAAATTTGGTAACCAAAACTAATTGACAACACCTGCGCATTTGATATGAAATCAAAAAAATTTTTTTTTTAAAGTATTAGAGAAAAATTAGTTTTTGATTTGAAAACATTTCTTAGACATTTTGAGAACTCGTATTAGTTAATTAATTTATAGTTTGTTTTTCAAGAAAAATATTTGTTATAAAATTTTGAAAATTTTGAAATTATAAACATAATCAGAAACTCGTTCCTATAAGTTTATGTATATGTTAAATCTAATTTAATCATTTTCCAATTTAATAACAAAAAAAAAAATTTTTGAAATATATTTGCAGTAGAATTTATGCTACAATATGAGAATTGATTTTTTCATCTAAGGCCATTCAAAATTTATCAATGTAACGAAAATTTTGAACTCATTTTTTGCAGCAAATGAAATTTGCTACTTTCGGATGAAAAATAATTTTCAATTTAGAATTATTTTCAGGCATTTTTGAGAAAAAATTTATTATAACGAGAATCAAGAGAATTTAGAAAAAAGAAAATTTACAAATGATAAATCAAATGAGAGAAAATTAAATAAATTTAAAACCTTTTAATGAAAAATTTAATTTACCGAATTTATTCGATTTATTGAAAGTTTAGGTTTGATTTTTCAACTTGTTGGAGAAAAATTTCATAAATTAAAAAAAAAATAGATTTCAAATTTCAAATATTAAAAAATGATAAATCAGCAAGATTAAAAAAAATTTTGAATTCATTT
>JABFPQ010000597.1:0-10884 GCA_022817265.1 Masnerella sp. ZL-2020
GTAAGATAAAATCTCGTGCGGCGTGTATACCTGCGCCGTGGCTCGGCGCTCGTGGAATGATAAGAAATGCCTACGGTCTCGCGTGTCGCATTATTTCACGTTCCGTTTTGAATATTTATAAAGGCTGTCCGTCAGGGAATGGGCCGCGTGCATTTTCATTTCGAAGTTACAGAGCTGTCACGGGCAGATTGGACAGAAAGATATAATAAGTGAAATATTAAATGCGTGGCACCCGCGCTCTATTTCTCGGCTTTTTCGTAGACTCACCGCAGGCGATGCCTCGCTAATAAACCCCGTTGTTATTAATGCGATTCTTCGCAACGTCTTTATTTGCCACGCGAATATCAATGCGCCATCGACGCAAAATAAACGCCGCCGTGATTGATAGTTCTATCGCGACGGTTAAATATTTAGCTGACGAAAGTGCGTGGATGTGCACGGAAATGGACGGCTTTTTTAACATTGTTTTTTGTTGGAAAACATTTTGTTGAAACAAAAATAAAAATATGTTTTTTGAAATAAAAAAATAACAAACAAACAAAAAATTTAATGGTAAAAAATAATCATCTTTATTATTTTGCTATTTTTCATCTAGTCGTTTGTTTATATAGTTATTTTTTACTAGAAAATATTTTATTAAAACATAAATTGAAACATGTTTTAAGAAATGAATGAATAATATGTATATTTATAAACAAAAAAACATACAAAATTCTATACGAATTAATAATCACAAACATAAAAATCAAAATACATAAATAATCGTCATCTTCATTACATTACTATTTTTCATCTAATATTTTGTCATCTAATAATTTTTACTCTTACAGAATATTTTTTATTGAAACGAATATACAAATATAATTTTCGAAATCGGAAAAATTCATAAATCGACGAGTCTAAATTTTTTCGGAAAAAAAATAAATAAATAATAGAAATAAACAAACAAGCGAAAAATTTGGAACAGATAAATAATTTACATCCTGATTAATTTGCAATTTTTTGCGCATCTTTTTTTAATTAATTTTAACATAATAATTTTTATTCATACATCACATTCATTATCAAAAATAATGAATGTGACGATAATGTATAAACATTAGTCCAACAAACTGTAAAAAACTAAACATCAATGAAACCGTTTCGTTTCGACTTCACTAAGTGACCTATACAAAAAGCAAAATTTGGCTGGACAAATAAAAAAATATTTTCCGTTTAAACTTTCGAAATATTGATAAAGCAGACGAATTTTCAATACCACGCGCTCGATACGAGTAAATATGAGTGAAAAACGCAGTGTTTATTTTACGCCACTCCACAGAATTTCGCTGCAATTGAAATATTTTTCGTCGAGCACATCAATATTACAATGACACGGTTAATTTTTGTCGGTCGCATTACTCATTTAGTTGAAGATTTGCATTTTAGCGCGAAATTTAAATAAACAGGTTGGCATTCAAATAAAAAAGTCCCTTCATAATAATAATCGGAAAATAAATACACGGATATTGAATTCGATACCGTACGGTCATCGAATACTTTGCTCACGTGCTGAATAAGTATTTGTCTCGAATCGAGTGAGAATATTTTTAATGAAAACATCGAGTTTCGATCTTGGAATCAATTTTGTTTGGAATTTTAGTTGTATCTATGATTCTGCAATACGGCGACTATTTTTTTCAAATTTAAACATTCTAATTTGTTAACATCAAATATTAATTTTGAAACAAAATTTCAAATATTAAAATTTGATTTAATATATTGGGAATCAATATTTATGAATATTACTGTAATATTTTTAACGAATCTCTTTAATATTTGCACACAATAATTTTTAGTGCTTTTTGATATTTATCAGTATTTAGAAAAAGATGCTATCCTAACCTCAAAAAATAAATGGTTGGTAAAAAATACATAGTTTCATATTCGAATTTGACCATTATCAAAAAAAACTGCATCACCATAATGCAATGAAAGAGTTTTTTTCTAGACATGAATGCCATTGAGCATTTCAAGAGCACGTGATCAAAATTTGAAAAGGGTGCGCCACCCATGACGCTGGAACAAAGTCTGTAATACGATTGCGAGCTAGATGATGACTAGAGATATAAACGTATATTTAATACAACTATACCTACACTGTTAGCAAAACACAAAAAAACTCCAAAAACCAATCTCCACTAAAATCACCATTCCATTAATCAACTCATTACTTTATCAAATTCAATTACATCGATTATCCCCTTTATGGATATTTAAACACCGAATCGACTGTTTGAGCCAAAAAATAAGCAGCATTAAAATGATGGCAAATTATCTCGTCTGTGTATATTCGATAATTTACGAATCATTGAACGAGGTAATTTACGGTTGTAATATCAAAAACAGGCACAGCAGCCTGTGGCATTCCTTTTGAACTGCGCCACAGTATGCGAAGTGATTAAATTTTGTACACGAAAGCAGATACTGCGAGCTTGCAGCGAACGGTTCGGTTAGATAGCATAGGTTTATGTAATGCTACGGCAACGAAAGGGATGATTCTGGTGACATATCACTACCTCTGTTAGACCAATGTAATCTCTCAAGGCCCGGAGCATCTCGTGAATGGATCCACCTGTCCGGCAGATTATTAGCCGTGACGTCATGGACCATAGTTCGTCAATTACTTGACACAATGAGTAATATGCTCGCGACGATTACTCTTATGCGTTTGCGTTAAGCTCCACGGGATTTGTATAAATAAATCGCACAGTGATATTAATAATAATTGCGAAACTGGTACAATGGAATTGCGGTGTTCGAGGGTTTCATTATTTCCTGTGGAATTATGGTAATGAGTTAAAGTAATGAAAATCGATTATTTTATCGGAGAATTAGTTTTTTGTTGTTGTAATTAAAAGGACTTTTTATAGAATTATTATATTTGTTTATTACATATTATAATTTTTTTATTTTATTGTAATATATGCGAAATTCTGATTATTTATTTTGAACTTTAATTAATAATCATTAGAATAATTTTAATTAATATTCATTAAGCAATTTTAAAAAGTAATTGTTAATTTCTATTTTTTTACACATTTTTATTTTTTTAAAATTCATGTTAATTATTTCATTAAATTATATCTAATAATTTTAAAATAAAAAATGATGAAATTTGGAATATGGTTCTGAAAAAAATCATTTTTTCGAAAAAAAACAAATCATGAGGTGTTTTACTCCATTTCTGAACCTATTTTTGGCCAGAATTGCCAGTAAACAAAACTTGGTCTCTCTCATATCTGTTTATTTACATAAGTCTTTCTCACTTTTTGGCGACTTTATCGCCAAATACTGGCCACCCTGTTCGTCTGAGTCGTCGATATGAGAAATGAAGTTTATCACTTAATCATATATACAATTTACTTGTTTTAATAATCTTTACAGATCTTTGAAGGAAGTATTTATTTATAGTAGTTATTTGATAAGCGCTTTTGGCCTTTTTTTTATACATTGTATAAGCGCATCGTAATTATGATTAAAAAATTCTTAGAAATTTGTCTAAACATAAAAATTTCATTTAATCGTTCGTTTACATCAGTTCATGAACCTTAGCATATGCCTATACTCTATATATCGTAATTATATAATAATATGGGGTAAAGTATATTCTATTAACGATTTAAAGAGACAGACTTATTGCGTTATTAGACTACTTTGACTACAAATTTGGTTGAAGAACCTAACGTTGTAAATCATTAGATCATATTAAATTTTGGATGAGAACCTCTGTTAAATGACATTTCAATTACGGGTTTCTTTGGCCGAACTCTGAATTACGGACGTTCTTTGCCCGAACTCTGAATAACGACTTTCTTTGCCCGAACTCCGAATTACGGACATTCTTTGCCCGAACTCTGAACTACGACTTTCTTTGCCCGAACTCTGAACTACGACTTTCTTTGTCCGAACTCTGAACTAGGACTTTGTTCCACCGAACCGTCGAAATACTCTTAGGGTGGGGGGTAACGTTAGTTAGGCAAATGTTACCGTCTTAGATAAAAAATGTTAGCGACCCACGAGATGACTGTACTCTTGAAATGTATGAGAATTGGATAATCGTAAATTAATACTTGGTTGTTATTTCGCAGGAGGAGTTACTGCTGCAATATCGTTATGAAAATAATGAACAACTTGATAATGACGATATTGAGCAAGAAGAAATTGAAGAAGAACTTGAAAACTTCGGTTTGAGATTAAATGAAAATATTGCGAATGTCAGTATTTTTTCATTTTTGAATACCTTTTTGGATAATGAAACTATGAATGAAACTATCCATGAGCCGATTAAAGTTTCGAAAGCAGGTCTCATTATGATGTTGTTGAAATATTCTTCTGCTCAATCTATTCCTTTAAATGGCGTTGTAAATTTGTTCAATTTAATTAATTCTCTGTTCGAGCATCCGATTTTACCAAAAACACGTTATGTAATCGAAAAACTTTTTAATCCATTGGATGGCGCTACTTATCATGCGTTATGTGATAAATGTGGAACGTATGTTGGTTCATACAAAAAAAATGAAAGTAAAGTATTCAATTGCCCATCGTGTGATAATATGATCAATGTTAAACATGTATCAAAGGAAAATTTTTTTATTACCATTGATCCATCATGTATGATAGTTTGTTTATTAGAAAATCACTGGGAAGAGTATAATAAGATCATTCACGAAAGAATATCTGAGGAAGGTATTTATGAAGACTTTTACGATGGAAACTTGTACAAACAGTTTGTGCAGAAATTGGAACCTTCTGTTCGCCAACAATATGCAACTTATACGTTCAACTCGGATGGAGCTTTAGTATTTAAAAAAGGAACAAGCTCAATGTGGTTAGTGCAATTAATCATAAACGAGATTCCAGTGAATTCAAAATTAGCATCGCCTATACTCTGTGGAATTTGGTATGGTGACAAGAAACCAGACATGAATGTTTTCCTTTCACCATTTATTGAGCAAATGAATAAATTATCAGAAACCGGAGTCACATGCAACATTGAAGGAGAACAAAAAAATGTCAAACTGTTTGGTTTATGTTGCTGCGTCGATAGTGCAGCCCGGCCTCCAATGCAGGGATTGACGCAATTCAATGGCAAATTTGGATGTAATTGGTGCTTACACCCAGGACAATGGTCTCCGGAACATAGAAGTCTCAAATACCCTATAATAACACCACATCCAGAGAAAAGAACACACGAGGAGTCCATATCCAATATGATTGAAGCCACCGAGCTTCGAAAAACACGTCAAAAAGCTACAGTTAAAGGATTCAAGAACGTATCGCAACTGATACTAAATCCCCATTTTAATATCGTAGCTGGATTCGTACCTGACTATATGCACTGCATGTTATTAGGAATACCTAGACGATTCGCTGAGGCTTGGTTAACAGCGCCGCGAACAGCAGCATATTCACTGAAGAATCATATAGAAGATATAGAAGATCAACTTTCAAAAGTGAAACCTCCGAGGCAAATCGCTCGGTTAACTCGACCTTTAGAAGCTAGAAAACATTGGAATGCTCGAGAATGGGAGAATTGGGTTCTTTATTATAGTATCCCAATTCTAAAACAATTCTTTCCCAGAGTATATATCGACCATTGGCTTAATTTCGTAAACGCACTTTATATTCTTTTGCAAGACAAAATAACCGACGAAGAGTTAGATACCGCCCATGGACTGTTAGTGCATTTTAGTGAAGAAACTCAAAGACTTTACGGTATTGGTGAAATGACATTTAATGTACACCAACTTGATCATATGGCAGATAGTGTTAGGGATTGGGGACCTCCTTGTGCAGGTCGCTCTGGGTTTCCCTTTGAATCTGGAAATGGAGTAGTGCTAAGACACATTCACGCTGCAAATGGAGTTCAAGACCAAATAAAACGCTACGCTCTAATGGAAATTGCATTTCAAATTATAAATTCAAAAATCACGGATACAAATGCTGAAGATTATTGCGAAAGTATTAGTTCGAGAAATGCAATCAAGACGACAAAAATTTCCGGACCTCGTTATTTTGGTGCTTTCGGGCCGGTTAATGCACAATTGAAAGAACAATTTGATTTATCAGAAAATGCTCGATCGTATATCAGAATGGTGCTAAATCAAAGTGTTTACGCTAGTTCCGAAAAGGTGTGCAAACGATCGAATAACTCCTTCGCGCAACTTAACAATGACATTTTTGTACAAATCGAGAGATTCATAATAGATGAACAATCTGGAAAAGAACTGGTTGTCTGTCACGAAGTTGGAACTAGGAATGCTTTTCCCCATTCTTTTTTGAAAGTCGTAACTACGATAAGAAATGCGACTCAAGTTGTAGACACTTGCAACATTATAAAACCATGCGTTTTTATTGAAATAGGCAATAAAATGTATATCATTTCTGTACCGAATACATGGCATTATTAGAGTATAAAAGCTGAAATTTTGGTTATTTTGATTATTGTATCGTGTATTATTGCATGTTCATTTACTAGATAATTCACCCTTATACCCATAGAAAACAGAATTCCAAGGACCAAAAAATGTAATTGAAATGTCATATTTTAATAAAATTAAAATATAAAGTGCTTATTACCAGAAAAATTTCCAGGCAAATGCATTGAAAATGAGATTTTCACTGAAAATGATTAAATTTCCTGGGAGTATTCCTTATTTTGTATTACAATCAAAAGTATAGTAATGGCGGGTAGATCTAAGTTCAGAAATTCATAACAACAGAGTAATGCTTGAATTACGTATTTTCTACGTGTATTTAACGTGGATTCTATTCATTCGAGCTGGATTCCATGTGGATTTTATTCATTCTACGTAGGCTATAAAAAATGTCGTTGATTGTGCCAGAATTGTTATAAAAATACGTAATTTCGCCATGGATTCAACGTGACTTGTATTCATGCTACGCAGATTTTCAAAAAATTCGTTTCATTTAATTGAATTTGCAGTGAAATACGTCATTTTCAAGTAAATTCAACGTGGATGATTGAAAATATCTATTATTTCATGTAAATTTGTAGAAAAATACGTCATTTTGAAAAACATCGTCAATATTCATAGTATTTGTAGTGAAATACGTAATTTTTACCTGAAGTTTATTCATGCTACGTAGATTCTTGAAAATTTATTTGATTTGGCTCGAATTTGTAGTGAAATACGTCATTTCTATGAGGGATTTACGTGAGTTTCATTCGTTTTACGTAGATTTTAAAATTTTTTAGTCGTCGTCGATTTTGATAGAATTTGTACATATTGAGACATACGTAATTTGTAAATGGATTAAATGTGGATTTTTCAACATTTCTTCGATTTAACTCGAATTTGTAAAGACATAAATGTTTTTTACGTGGATTCAACGTGGATTTTATTCATTCAACGTAGATGCTCGAAAATTTAGTTGCTTTTGATCGAATTTGTACTTTAAACACATCATTTCTACGTAGATTCTTCGTCGATTTCTAATTATATATGAAAATGTAATATATTTTCCTTGAATATGAAATAAATTACATCATTTACGTGAAATATGCGGAACAGTCATGAATATTTATGAATTATACAGAATTTTACAGAAATTGAAACGTAATTTTTTGTATTCTAGATTAATTTAACAACAATTTTGGTAATTATACATAGATATAATGAATTAAATTAATTTTATTCACAAAACGTATCATTTTTATTTAAAATTCGAATGCAATAAGTAAAGTCGTATTTTAATTCAAAATAAAATATAATTTATATAATAATTTGAACTAAAAAAAGCATGTGGAAATTCCATGTGAAAATTCCATGTGGAAATTCCATGTGGAAATTCCATGTGGAATTTCCACATGCTTTTTAAACATAATTTTAAACCAATTTGACGTGGAAATATATGTGGAATTTCCATGTGGAATTTCCATGTAGTATTTCCATGTGGTATTTCCATGTGCAGATTTTAAATGGGGAAACCCTCCCCCCCAAAACCCTTCTCAAAAATGGGTGTATTTTCAGGTAAAAAAATCGAAATTTAAACGAATCCGCGGGGTTTATCGGTAATCGTGGACTTGGGCAAATACGTGGGGTTAAAGGTTATTCATTTCCCTACAATTTGACCCAAAGAGCGACCATTTCGGACGTAAAATGGCTAAGTTATAGCCATTTAAAAAAATAATGACTTCTCCAACTTTTTTCGGGTTTTTATCACTATATATGGTTCGTTGTTTAATTATTCGGTGTTTTTCAATAAATATGTTCGAAAAATGCAAAAAAAAAGCATTTTGCAGTGTTGAAGGGGGCTTGAGAATGGGGTTAAAAGCTTAAAATTTATTCGTGAAACCTGATACTGCAAACTCTTTATGAAAACATATCGTTTATAGAAATAAACGATGAACAAAACGGAGAATCTTAAAGTTCATTCGATTACCTTCATATTAAAAAAAGAAGCAAGTATTTTGGCATGTTATGATCACTTGAAAAAAAATTGTCTTTTTCGTCTTTTCGGGCAAATTTTGCTCGGTGATCGTTTTTTTTATATTCTTTGAGGCGAAATTTAATTAAAAAAATGCATTAAATGATTTTTTATGAAAATTAGTTAAACATTTACTGCAAATTATGTATAAATATATCAAATTTCGATAGGGTTTTTTTAATTGAAATGGCCATAGCCTGTACAATTTAATGGAAAAATGCACGCTTTTTTGGCGAAATTAATCACTCAAGTCAGGTCAAATTAAGCGCTTGAAGGCTCATTTTGTAGGAAAGGGTTATATCTCCAGAGCGTATTTGCCGATTTTTTTACGATGGAAATTGACATAATGCCGCACATTTGAAAATAGCAAATTTTTGCCCTGGCTTAGGTGGCTCTTTTTTTTCCTCCAGTCCATTTTAAAAATATTTTATTTTGAAAAATATTTATTTTTAAAAATAAATATATTTAATATTTTTGCGGATATTCCAACATCGCGTTAGACAGTTTTGAAAAGGAAGCTTTCAGCTTTAATTTTAAAAAATACAACTTTTTTGGTGGGATAGATTGGAAATAGCATAGTTTCAAAGTTCACCTTTTTTTACAGTTTTTTAGGTGTGGTCAGACTTTTGACAGGCAGTATTGATATGCAATATACAATACTGGTACATATAAAACTTTGTCTCATATTTCTGACAAGTTTTTGGCAATCTAACTGAAAAATGAGACATTTTGTGCTAACTTTGGGCAATAATTACAGCAACAGTTTGGACAAACTGATGCAGTGAAAACTAAAGCAAGATGCGAAAGCACTTTGCAATAGTTTTTGTGCAAATTGTTTGCATTATGTTTTATCTATTAAAATACTATTAAAATTTAAATAAGTTAATTAAATAAGCATCTTAAACTACTTTTGGTAGTTTATAGTAAATAAACTACCAAAATTATAATGTTTATAGTAAATGTTTAACCCTTCACGTACGGACGGCAAAAGTCGCTGATGAGTATCGTGAGCCGGATGTAATTTTATAATGATAATTTATTTATGAAAATAATTCATTTTTTGTCAATATTCGATATATTGACGAAGATATTTCAATTGAAAGTCTGTAAGCCGAGGTGAGTACTCTGTACTGACCTGTACTTACACTTTTGTGGGTCAGTACAGTACTGACTTCGGAGCTGAAGGGTTGAATATCATTTGAACTTTCAACATTTTCTTGATGTAACCCCTGTTCCAGGAGTGCTATTCATAGAAACCGAAAATGCACAACACAAGCATCCCAGATAGCAAACTTTGCACAAACATTCATGAAATTTGTGTATTTTTGCGCAAAGTTTGTGGCAAAGTGCGTCCGCATTCATCTATAGTCGTACTGCAAACAGTTTGAACGTGACATGCGTTTGAATAAATTTAGCTGCAATTGTGCATAAACCGTTTGCAGCATCCGTTTAATCAAAATGAGCAGCTGAGAATAGAACTCGAGTCTTTCACGTTCGAAACAAGATACTTAAGGTGATTGTTCAAGCTCGACTTAAAAGGAAAATTTATTTCAGTTGCAGGGCTTCAATCATAGTGTATTTTGACACCTGAAATATATCATTCTATTCTGTAAAAGTAAGAGAATGACATGATATCTTTTTATTGAAGCCCTACAACTGAAATAGATTTTCATCTTATACTTAACTTGAACAATCAGCTTAAGGTGATCGCTCAGTTCTGCCATCACGGAGTTAGTGCTTTTTTATTTAGCAACCGTCAAATCAAATAGATAATAACAAAAATATGATTAAGTGATTCTTTGGTGATGAGCAAATACTTTGAGACTAATTTCAAACTTTTTTGTTGTTGCTGCTGACCTGGGTAACTTACCGCATTTTTTCTAAAATTGTTGTTTCTGACAAAAACGCGGTCAGTTACCCAGGTCGACAGTCTTAAAATACTTGCTTATCACCAAAGAATCACCTAATCATATTTTTGTCACTGTTTATTTAACTTGTTGCTTGTTAAATAATTAACGTTTGTTAAGCAATCACCTTAAGGTGATCGCTCAGTTCTGCTGTCACGGAGTTAGTGCTTTTATATTAAACAAGCAACGAATTAAATAAAAAGCAACAAAAATATGATTAAATGCTTCTTTGATGATGCGCAAGTATTCTGAGACTAATTCCAAACATTTTTGTTATTTCTATTGACCTGGGTAACTAACCGTGGTTTTTTTTCCGAAATAGTAATTTTGAATGAGAGGGTGTGCCGGACCGCATTCTTGAAATAAAGTGGTGCAAAATTTAGTAGTGCGCGTCAATTTCTGAACGCAGCCTCTTATGATTTATGTAATGACGACGTTGAAAAAAGTGCGTGCACCACTGAAAATGTCAAGAATACGGTCCATA
>JABFPQ010000598.1:0-10879 GCA_022817265.1 Masnerella sp. ZL-2020
GACTTATTAGAAATAAGATAAACACATTTTTGAACTTTAATTTATGGAACTCATTCTAAACTGCTAGCAATTCGCACATTGAATATAACCACATCTAATACATATATCGCATGAGATATAACAAAATTTGTAAATAAAGAACTACTCACAAAGACTTATCGTTATCCTTGATATCATCTAAGATATTCCTCGTGGTGAATAAATTTCTATTTTGTATGTTCATTTTGTATGAAATTATAAATTTGTTGGGGCAATGTAAGATAGACTATAAATATCGAAACAATATAAATATTAAAATGAAACTTGGTCAGAATGAATTAGGATGGACTCTCCCTATGTCAACTTCACGATACACTAAACTGGAAAAGAATGATTGAATATAAGCTTTGAAATCGCCTTTAGATTTGATTTTAAAATCAAATGTTTTGATTTCTGTTTAGTGTACTAATTTGATTGAAATCAATTTTATGTTTTGATTTCTCTTTACACGGTGGGCTTCGATGAAGTTCAACCCAACATGTCTTGCACTTCGGATTTTTTTTGATATTTCGTTTCTAGGGCATACTCGAATTATTTTGAGGCCAAAATAAAAATGATCGTAGGGCGGTATTTTGAAAAAAAAAGATTTTTTACACTTTTTGCATGTTTTTGTGCGGTTATCGTATATTAAGTCGATTCAAAATGTTCATACAGATTCAATTTTATATTTTTTCATATTAATCGTTTGGGTGGAAGTTTTATCCTGTGGGAAATAATCGAAAATTTTGATGTCAAGTGTTAATTGCATGATTAAAATGATCAATTTTTAATAAAAACTAGACGAAATTGCCTTTTCTAATTTTTCAAATAGAAACAATTGATAACTGTAATTCAACTTCAACATTTATTTGTTTTCTTATAACCTTTTAACATAATATAATTTATTAACCAGAAAGTCAAAAAAATATAATGGATAAATAATTGATATAATGAAAAATCTCGAAATTTTTCTATTATATCACTTTTTGGCTTTCTAGTTAATACATTATATTATGTTGAAAGGTTATAAGAATTAAAACAAATCAATAAAGCTAAATAACAGTTATCAATTGTTTGTATTTGAAAAAATTGGAAAAGGCAATTTTTTTAGTTTGTATTAAAAATTGATCATTTTAATCATGCAATTCACACTTGACATCAAAATTTTCGATTATTACCCATAGGATAAAACTTCCACTCGAAGGATTAATATAAAAAAATATAAAATTAAACCTGTATGAACATTTTGAATCGACTTAATATACGATAACCGCACAAAAACTTGCAAAAAGTGATGAAAAATCTTTTTTTTTAAATACCGCCCTACGATTATTTTCATTTTGGCCTTAAAATATTCCGAGTGTGCCCTAGAAACGAAATATCAAAAAAAATCCGAAGTGCAAGACATGTTGGGTTGAACTTCATGGAAGCCCACCGTGCGCCACAATTGATAGTCACCAGGCACTTTCACCGGCACAGAAGTTGCAATACTTAAAGGCCGCTCTACGAGGAGAAGCAGCTAACATACTTAGCTCGCTACCCATCACGGACGGCAACTACCCCATTGCCTTAGCCACATTACGGTCGAGATATGAGAACAAGCGTGTTCTTATTACGCACCTTCTCAACAAATTGTCGTCACTGCCTACAGTGAATCAAGACAGTTTGGTTAAACTTCGACAAATGAGAGATACCATCACGATATCTCTCGATTCCCTGCAAAACTTGGAATGCCCCACGAAGGGATGGGGACCTCTCCTCATACACCAAATGGTGCAAAAGTTTAGCGTGGGATTAAAGAAGGAGTGGGAAAAGTCCCTTACGGGTTCTACAGAATACCCGGACTATGGCTCCTTCGCAAAGTTCCTGAATAACCAAATCCATATTCTGGAGAATTTGGATCTCTACCGGGAACATAGTAGAGAAGACAGTTCTACCGCATCCGTGAGGACGACGAAGTCCTCCATGACCGCAACCCCAACAGCTACATCAAGTAGTTGCCCGTGTTGTACGGAACAACATGTCATATACAAATGTCCCACTTTCAACAAATTCAGTGTGGAACAAAGGCAGAAAATACGACTTGATCACAAACTGTGTGTCAATTGCTCATCACCTGGACACAGATCAAGCGAGTGCAAATGCCCAATGAGCTGCAGGAAGTGCTCTCAAAGGCATCATACCTTACTTCACGTTGAGTCCAGTAAGAGCAAGAAACGCAAGAAAGAGACGAAGACCGACAATGGTGCATCGTCGTCCAGTCAACAAACTCACCACGAGGAGAATGACGAGAATCACAACAAGCAGAGTTGAAGCTCAACAAATTTGCACAACAACAACACTTGTTCCGAAGTGATGTTAGCTACCTCCATCATACAAGTGTGCGCGACGAACGGCAAACCTGCAAGGGTGAGGGCCTTGATAGACCCAGGCTCCGAATCCTCATTCGTGAGCGAGTCATTGGTTCAAATCCTCGGGTTGCCGAGGAAGACCAATGTCACCGTCAACGGCCTCCAAGGGACGAAGACGAGCTCCCCAAAACATTCTGCGTTTTTGGCCTTCACTTCCATTCGAAAACCAAGACCTAGATACGAGCTGAGTGCTTTCGTGGTACAAGCGATAACCTCCTATAGGGCGAAACCCTTTGGAACACACAATCATCCAGAACTTCGAGGATTGGAACTTGCCGACCCTGACCCAGCGAAGAAACACAGGATCGAGATATTGCTGGGGGCTGATATCATTGGTCAGCTCATGGTTCCTGGCCTCATCAAACTACGGAACTCTGGAGTAATAGCGCAAGCTACCACCATGGGCTGGATACTGTCGGGCCCAGTCGAATCTACTAGACATAGCCTGCACATAACAGTACACCATAATCATTTCGATCTCTGTCAACAACTGGAAAGGTTCTGGACAACAGAGGATTTCCCAGAATGCTCCGAGAAATCAGAGGAAGAAGAGTTGTGCGAGCAAATCTTCCAAGAGACCACCACTCGAGATCCCTCGCGCAGGTACTCAGTGGCGCTACCTTTCAAAGGGAAGGACGAACAAAATAGACTAGGCGAATCGCGGTCTATCGCTCTTGCCTCTTGGAAGAGGGTGGAAAACCGCTTGAAGAAACGACCAGAACTGCATGCCCAATATAAACAGTTTATGGAGGAATACGAGCAACTAGGTCATATGACAGAGATAGAGGACCATCCCAACGACAACCGTGTCTACTTACCACACCACGCTGTGGTTAAGCAAGATGGTGAATTTTGCAAAATAAGAGTTGTTTTCAACGGTTCCTGCAACACGAGAAGTGGAACTTCGCTAAACGACACACTTTGTACAGGACCAAAGTTGCAGAACGACATTAGCAATATAATTACGAACTGGCGACGTCACAAGTTCGTAATAACCGCAGACATCACCAAAATGTTCCGGCAAATTTTGATTCACAAGCCATATCGGCGTTTCCAGTGCATTCTCTGGAGACCTTCGGAAAACTCGGAAGTCAAAACTTTCGAGCTCAACACTGTTACCTATGGTACGAAACCAGCTCCATATCTAGCTAATCGAGTGATAAAGGCCATCGCTGAAACGTAGGGTGCAGACTTTCCATTGGCGGTGGAGCCACTGGAAAGGGGTATCTACGTGGACGACATTCTGTTTGGAGCAGACACTATTGTCGAGTCTAAGCAGATACGTGATCAACTCAAAAGGGCATTGGAACTAGGCGGTTTTGAACTCAGCAAATGGATGGCGAATCATCCTGATCTACTTCCACTGTCCAATACATCGACAGAAAACTTGGCAATTGAAGGAGAGGATAAATCTATACGCAAAGTTCTCGGAATATCTTGGTCTTCCAAGATGGACACATTCTCAGTGCAGATCGGAGAGATTGACAACTCCTCGATAACGAAGCGTTCAATTCTCTCCCACATAGCAAGACTCTTTGACCCACTGGGTTGGCTTTCCCCCTTCGTGGTGCGTGCAAAGGTGCTGATGCAATCTCTGTGGCTGGCAAAAACAGATTGGAACTCCTCCGATCTGCCACAGGAATGCCTAAAAGAGTGGATGACACTCTGTGAAGAAATGCCCACCTTGAGCAAACACTCGATTTCAAGGTGTGTGTACCCCAGTACAACACCCGAGAAAGTGAGAATGATAGGCTTCTCAGATGCCTCTGGAAGAGCTTGTGCTGCTGCTGTTTATATTTACACGGAACTCCAAGATGGAACGAGAAACTCGCACCTCTTGAGGGCCAAGACAAAGGTAGCTCCCATCAAGACCCAGTCTATCCCAAGATTGGAACTAGTAGGGGCTGTCACCCTCACCAAGCTGATTCGTGATGTGAAAGACGCTTTGCTGGGAAAGCTGGACTCCGTACACTGCTATTCGGACTCCCGGATAGTACTCGACTGGTTGGCCAAGCATGCCTCTTCTTGGCAAACTTTCGTTGCCAATAGGATATCATTTATTCAAACCTCGCTTCCAGAGATTAAATGGAACCACATCCCATCGCGACTCAATCCAGCCGACTTAAACTCGCGAGGACTTTCGGCAGAAACTCTGGTGAACTCGCGACTGTGGTGGCACGGCCCTGATCTGAATGATCTCCTGGAAGAGGACTCAGATACCTCAGAGAAAGCTCAAATTAACTTCGAAGTCTCAAAGGAAGCACGACACAGCACGACATCAATGATAGTCCAAAAGGAACTCCCCAGTTACCTGTTACAACACTCCAACTGGGTCAAATTAGTACGAGCACTAGCGTACTGGTTTAAATATTTACAAATACTACATAATAAGGTAAAGGGAACGGCGCAAGTGTCCTCACCTGGACATGTTTTGTCTCGTGAGAATATCAGTCAAGCGGAAACCTTAATTTTACGCATAGTACAGAAGTCGGCCTTCATCGCTGAAATTGCAAGGGTGCAAGAAGGACTTCCAGTGGAGAGAGAGAGTCTCCTCTTTACCAATTAAGCCCCTTCCTCGACCACGAAGGACTACTTCGTGTCGGTGGAAGATTACAGGAGTCCGATCTACCTTTCTATCAGAGGCATCCAATAATCTTGCCGAAAAACGGGATCACGAACCTTCTGATAAAACAAACACATCTAAAGGCCTTGCATGGCGGAACCCAACTCACGCTAACTCTGTTACGCGAGAGGTACTGGATACTTCATGCTCGCAACACAACTAAGACAATAATTGCAAAATGCACGACTTGCACCAGGTACAAGGCATCATCAGTATTGCAAAAAATGGCTCCCTTGCCCAAGTCTCGCTGCACAGTGTCGCGACCCTTTTCTCATGTGGGAGTAGACTACGCGGGACCCTTTGCCATGAAAAATTCCCCTGGACGAGGTCAAAAATCGCACAAAGTATGGATAGCCCTCTTTGTGTGCTTCTCGACCAGAGCCATACATATGGAAGTGGTAGATGACTATTCATCCAAAGCGTTCTTGGCAGCCTTCAAAAGTTTTACAGCGAGAAGAGGTCTACCAAGCAACATGTACAGCGACCGCGGGACCACCTTTCAAGGCGCAGAGGCAGAATTGCGAAGGCATTTTCACAAACTACGAGAAGACCCTGATCTTCTCAACACTCTGGTCTCAGAGGGCGTGCAGTGGCAGTACATCCCTCCAGGCGCCGCACACCAAGGCGGTCTTTGGGAATCTGGGGTGCGCGCCATGAAACACCATCTCAGGAGAATAATGGGTGCTTTCATACCAACATGGGCCGAGATGCGGACTATCATCTGCCAGATCGAAGCCTGTCTCAACTCGAGGCCCTTGATAGCCGTGAAGGATGACGTCACGGAAGGTCCAGCTCTAACCCCAGGAGACTTCCTGATCGGAACGAGTCTCAAGTCGATTCCGGAGCCTAGTCTTCTAGCTCAGAACGAGAATCTCTTGAGCCGCTGGCAAACTACAACCAGGATCGTGCAGACCTTTTGGAAGAGGTGGAGGTTTGAATACTTGCAGGAATTGCAGCGCAGGACAAAATGGCAAAACGAGCAGGTTAACTTAGCTGAGAATGACATCGTTCTCCTGAAGGACCAGAACCGTCCCCCTTGTGATTGGGCGCTGGCACGCGTTACCGTTGCACATCCTGGTCGAGATGGGTTGGTCAGGAAAGTGACCATCAGGACGGCAAAAACCACGTTGGAGCGACCAATCACGCATTTGGTCAAGCTCCCTACTCAAAACTAACCAATCTTCCCAATTAACCTCACTGTATCCCCCCGCTGTTTTCAATTTTTCAATTTTTATAAACCAAATTATGCACCACCATTTCACTGCTTTGAGCCCTCAATTTTTTCAAAACACCCTTCCTGCTGTTCAGTCTCACTATACAATCCCTTAATACGCCTTATCTAGTCATTTTCAGACATGAGTTCGTCAGACATGACTCCGGAGTTGGATTTGCATCACAACATCCACTTCGATGAATCCGAAGACGACTCAGAAGAGGATCTTCCCGCGCTGGGTGGAAGCCTGGGAGGCTTCGAGGAAGAGTGGGAGGAAGCGGAAGCCAATAAAGGGAGAGGTCCGGAGCTCTTCTCGCGCGAACCCACAGGCGGGCAGTCTTCAAAAAGCACGCAGGATCTGCGCAGAAAGCTCACCCGTCTACGGGTGAAAAGGGCATCAAGCGAGTCGGACACGCTCACCACTCCAAGCCTAGAGTTAACCCGAAACAGTTCGGGTGCGTCTTCGCCGCGAATGGACGAGGCTTGGAGCGAAGCAGTAGAAAGAGACGAAAGGAAGAAGAGGGCTCCAGTCCAACCACCACCAGCGACGGCCTGGAGCAGACTGAAGGTTGTGGACACGGAGGTTCACACCCTGCAGGTCACCGTCGACGCCCCCCTTCTAGATGCCCCGGGACGCTTCGGACCGCGACGCTATTTCTTGCTGGTCCCTCTCGACACAATTCAGCTACACCGTAGACGTAGAGACAGGTGGAACTGGAAAACATTTGTGCATGCGGGCAAGGTTGTCGTGAAGATGTGGGGTGAGCACGTGATCAAACCGAGGTTGCTGCAAACACCGCGGGCAAGAGGCCTTCCGCGAGATCCGCGCTACCGGGTAGAAGTCCACAATCGGACCGTCAACGAGAATCCCGAGCCGACCCCAAGGATTAGATCCGTCGTCGTGGTGCCTGCGCACTCAGGGTTGAAGACCAGGAAACCATTGACAGAGTAGACCATTGAATATGCGCCTACCTACGCCAGCTGAGGCATAGTTTAGGCCATACCCCTACCCGATCATCGTCTTGACCGGTTGGTACCGTTCAATGGGGGCGGTGTCAAAAGTCGAGGTCACCGTAAGACCCGTACCGGTAGGTACCTCGACTGCCGGTAATTACCGACGGCCGTTACGGTCGTTTTACGCGGTAGTAACAAGACCGCTCAACGCGGCGCGGGCGTCGCACGCAACATATATAAATGAGCGACGCCATCCCATCGATTCTCTTCCTCTCTCGTCTGTGGGGCTCCCCACAAGAAGACTGCTCCGGAGTGCAGAAACGACGAGGAGAAAACGACGTGTCTTAGCTGCCAGGAAATCCTTTGTGCTGCAGCCCAGTGAAGCGAGACTACTCGCGAAATCCACGAGTTGGTGACGGCGCGTGAGTAATTGAGGTGAGCCTGAAGCGACTTCCTCGAGTCTACTCGAGTCACATTGGAGCCCCACAACGATCAGAGTCCCGTTTAATGTTATCATATCAAAGTGAAATAAGTTGTTAAGTTTGTTCAATTTAGATAGGTTAGAATTCAGTTAAATAAACGTTCTTTACGGAATCTTGAGATTATTTCATTTAAGGAACCTGCCCAAATCCGTTAATCGGTAAATTTAAATTATTACAAACTCCAAAATCAAAACATACAGTCCACTCTCTTGAGCGAGTGCACGTTTGGTTAGAGCCTTCTTGCACGTCGAGAAAAATTATTAAATATTATTTAAAATAATTGACAATTACACATTTTCTACCGTCTTGAGATCAAAACATGGAAGGTAAAATAAGATATTATGTTTATAATAATTTATTTCTATGATATTATAGCATTTTCTGAAAATTGAAATATTTTTTGATAATTGTCATTGTTATCATTTTGATGTACAAATAACATCTCTAATATTGAATAGATATTGAATATATTATTCTATTAAGAAATTATAATTTTATTTTAATCACAAATCGACTGACAAGGGACACTAGGGAAGTGTCATACGCTGATTTGCTGGAAACTAGGTTTTAAAGCTTCCTTCAGTGATATACTTTAATGGTCTTTAATTCATTTTTGCCCATAAAAGGTTTAAGAATTTATTAGAAAAATTTTTATATTGTTAAAATCGTGTTTTTAACGTTTATTTAGAGCACTCGTTCACCGAAAATATTTCTCATATTATTAATTGAATGAAAGACAAAAAAATATAAATATCAAGTATTGAGCGCTATACTTGATATAATATATTGAAAAAATGTTGTTTTGATATAAATATTGTTAATGATACAAACATTAACAACTCCCTCTCCCTACAGGTCTAGGGGTGACGTTCGAATACCCGAAATCTAATTTTTATTCTCTATTATTGACTTGAATTTTACCTAAATAAAATGAGTTGCTTTTTTTTAAGCATTGACAGATGGCGCTTCGATCGTATTTTTATTTTTTGATATATAATAAATCTTTGTTTTTATATTTGTTTTTATGGGGATATAGCATTTTTAACATTATGAACTAGAATTCTACTATTTTAATCAAGTTTTTAATTCATCTTATTTATTCGACAAACATTATTTGTCTACATTTTTTCTAAATGAATATGTAGAGTACAAAAGATAAATGTCTTGACTTGAGTACCTATTTGTAAAAAAACGAATAGAAGACTTCTAAATATCATATTAATTTTATTTTATATCTGTGTGCATATTTTTTGGTTCAAGTATGTACTATAAAATATATTCATGCGCTTCAATATACAATTATAATACTTTCTTTGCAGTTTATGGAATAACAAATGTTACAAATTAATTCAAGTCTACAAATTTAGACATTTATCTTAAATAAGAAATACAAAATGTGCAGAATACTTTTATATGCGATTTTACAACTACTCTGATAGCCAGCTTATATGTTAAATGTTTACTCAAAGTTTACGTACTTTGAGTAAACTTTTTGTTTCGCTATTTACTTTAATAATAGCTCTTTTTAATTCAAAAATTTGTAATAAAAGTAATATAAAATGTATAAAATGATATTCGTGTTTCATAGTATTATAAATTAAAGAGCACATTGATCAAAATCGATGGGTCTTACCAAAAAGAGCCAAGTTCAAATTATTGGTGAAAAAGATTCAAGTTTAAATCGACGCATGGGCGAAAGAACCCGCCATTTCAAAATGACCGTGAAAATCCGGCCATTTCGTTTTAACTATTTCGAATCGCATTCAAAATAAATGTATTCTGAAATGGACAAAACAAAATAGCAGGTTCTCCACAGTCATTTTGAAATAGCCGGTTCTTCCACCCAGGCGTCGAAATAATTGCATGTATTCTGAATGGGAAAATTTAAACTTCAATTTTTTCACCAATAATTTAAACTTGGCTTTTTTTCACCAATAATTTGAAAAATAATGTGCGCAGTGCATCTAATCTCTATCTCCATGTTGTCACGTGAGCCATATGAAGCGTAAACCCCGTGAACTGAACATGACGTGATTAAATAATTTATGTTTAGAGGTTTATTGAGGTGTTTTTAGGTCCTACTTCCATGTCTAAAACGCCAGTAGGTATTACGTGTTAAGTTTTTCTTTCATTACTAAAAGTACTGTTGTTCCCTTAAATGGCTATAAGTGGGTAACCACTCAAAGTACTATTAACCTATTGTCGTGGAAAAACTACAAAGAACATAAATATCAATGTGCGCGAATAATTTTTCACAATTATCCGAAAGTGTGTACAAGACAAATACCAATCGCTACTAATGAATTTTGAGGTTATGTCATTCATAACATGAGCGGGAATGGGTTAACGTTTATTTTTCAAATGGAATTTATTATTTCAAAATGCCTTCAGGTGTTTTTTAAGCATGAGTTTCAATGTCACTTTTATTATTTGAGATTATTATATAGTTTGTAAAAATGAGATGTATGTTAATATGACTTCTTTATTTTGATGTATTTTAAACATATATTTTCATTAATTTTACCCATAGTTTAAATATTATTATATATACAACTTGATTATTTATAACATTTTATTAAAACTTAATATAAAATAAATAAATACTGTTATTAAAATAATACAATTTACTAGAAAGTTGCTGTAAATGACGGAGGCTTCTGCGCGTAAAGTTTACGTAAAACGTTTACTTCGCGTTTACTTCATGTTTACTCCAAATTAATATAAATCTGCCTATCAGGACAAATTCGGATACGTGTAAATGATGTAATTTTAATCATTAGTTTTATTCTTTATTTTTGTGTAATTTAATTAACTGTAAACTTTTTAGTAAGACAATAGTTTCTATAAAAATACGAATATTTTATTACCGTATTTACTCGCATATAAGACTTTTTTTTCTCGAAATTTTGATAGAAACTAAGGGGGGGTCTTATACGCGCATATTTCAAATCATTAAAAAATAAAAAAAATGTTCATAACATAAGTTCGTGGAAAAGCAACAGAAATATTGTCATTAACAATATTTATATTAAAACAACATTTTTGCAATGAAAAGCGCTTAAAATATACTTAATATTTATATTTTTTGTCTTTTATTCAATTAATAATATGAAAAATGTTTTCGGTAAACGAGTGCTCTGAATGAACGTTAAAAACACGATTTTAAGAATATAAAAAT
>JABFPQ010000599.1:0-10876 GCA_022817265.1 Masnerella sp. ZL-2020
TCTGGAATGTCGATTGAAAGTGTATACAAATTTTTGAATAAAGAAATAAAATATCAATTATTTAGAAAATTTTATTCATTTTTTTTCTACGTTCGGCGTTTTTGCGTACTTATATATAATACGTTATTCCCGCGAATGAAAGCATCTCCATATTTATCTTTGAGTTGTCCATTAACATATTCTTCTGTTTGTTCTAGGGCTATATTCATATAGCCATCCAAACAAGCTAATACACCTGAAAAAAAATGTATATTTAACTTTGAAAAATCATTTAAGAATGAATAAATTAAAAATTTATTAATTTATATATCTAGGGTGGCAAACTTGGTCTTTTTGGCGGTAGGTTTTGCTTCAAATGCAAAATAAAGTGAATTTTGCACTTTAAAGTCAAAATGCTTATGCCAAATAAATCAATTTTTTGACATTTCCAATGTTTCAATTTATTTTAATAAATCAGTTAAGAAGTAATATTTACCTCTGTAATCAACTCCACTGTTCAACTTTACAACAACTGGTCGCCCATGAATAGACTGGATGAACTGTGATAAAGCTTCTTTTCGACTCATCTGAAATAAATCAAATATATTTTTAAATAATTATTTTGTTGTAAATGCGTATTATTTTGTGTGGATAAATTTATTTGAATTATTTTATTAATCCATATATTTGCATAATTATTGCGTGCAAATATTATTGAATGTTTAAACTTATGTGATAAATTGATATGACAATTATTCTATTTAAATTATATCCTTCATTATGTACACTGTAAAAATAAGGCTAGTATTAGTATTGTAAAACTTTTACTTGTAATACCAAAAAAATAAATAAAAATATAAAATATAAAATAACAAAACTTTTTTTAATCATAAATTATTATTTAAACAAGGAAAGTCCAAATAAAACAGATAGAAAAATTGGAATTTCAAATTTATCTAAATAGTTTATTTGAATCGTTCAAGACTAAAAAATTGAATACGCAGTACATCATGACAATTCAATTTAAGAATGTCCTATTGGTTTGAGACTTTGTTTAGTGGGTTAATCTTTCTTATATTAAGCAAATTTTAAGAGTTTTGAAAATCATCTTTCTTTTCGTATAAAAATTTAGAATAGAAGCTAACCTTTAAAATATATCAGTATAAAAATTGAAATTTTAATTAGTCCATTACATGATGGTGCCTAAAAACTTGTTAAACAAATTACACAAAATTTGCATTTAATTTTTGCATTAATTAAATAATGTTTTAAATCCCATACCTTGTATAACACTTAATTCAATTACTGCGTTGAGTATCAAACAAAATATGAATACAATGAAAGAATTTTCAGAACTGTAGTGTGTTGTTATTATGTGTTGATAAAGTGAAAAAACACACCATATAAGTATTACATATATGAAACACACACACTGTGAACACATATGACAGATGATGCACACATAAAAATATCTGGGGAAAATATGGACAGTGTGATATTCCTATGAAGTTTTTTTTTTTTGAAAAGAAAATCTAGGGAGAAAGGAATTTCAGTCTGAACGACTCTCATGATAATTCTCTGTCGGTACACGTACAAGATTTTATATAATACACCCCTAATTCATGAACTGTCCAAAATTGCAATAAAAAAAAGCAAATATACGAAACAAATGCCTTGTTAAATTCATTATAATGCGATTTATTTCAAATTGTTGTAACTTCGTAAATACCCTAACTCCGTGATCCTAGAACTTTGGCAAAACATGGCGCGCAAAAATATATAGTAATACTTATACACGCATTGTTTGTGAATCTTGATATTCGTTTGTTTCAGTTCTTATTTGTAATTTTGCGATTCCGATCTATAATCCGACACGAATTGCGAATTCTATATCCAATCCAGCCCTTTCCCTGTTGGGGAGCTATCAATGCAATATTTCCAACGAAGGTCACGCCACGGTAGTTGTTTGGTGGATTGATTGATGCGTACAGTGCATATTCAAGATTTGAGAAGTCTTCGACCGCAAATCGTTGACTCTGCGCTTTCGCATCCCTTCCGCAAATATATTGCAACCGTTAGTTTGAAACGACTATGCTCACAGTTCGCAGTTTATCAGTATGGGAATCGGACAAACTGTTCTAATAACAATTTAACTATAAGATGGCAGTTGCTGGTTGACTCGAGGTAAACAATTACTTCTTCCACTGCGCCTTCATTTTGGCAAATTTCAATTCATCAACTTTTATATTATCATTTGTCTTCAATTCATGAATTGATTTTCTATAACTCAAAGGTTTCAATCTCGAACATCGTATTCGCGCTCGAGTCAGAAACCTTCGACATTGTCTTAATATCAATTATTTTTTATTTGTTTATGTTTCCGCTCACCTTTTGTTTTCTTTTTTCTTACAATTATTCCCATTTTGTTTTCAGTTAACTTTTTTTTCTCAAATGAATAATTAACTTTTTATATATATCTAACCAATGATATTTTCCGCTGTTCTCTTAGTCGCAAGTTGGTACTTGAACTTAATATTTGATTTATTGATTAATTTACTTCATTGTTGTAAATATTTGTAAATAATCAAATAAAAATAATGACAGTGTCTCTGAACAGCAACATGTAGTGATTTCATGTAGCAAGTTTTATGAATAATTCCAGTAAAATATTTTCAGTCACCAGATTTTAAATAAATCTTGTGGTTAAATCTTCATATAAAATTATCCATAAGTGGCGACTACATATCCTAATGAATATTATACTTAATCATCATACAAAATTATCTACATGCAGTGATTGTGTTTATAATGAATATGTTGTTTGTTTTTTCTCATTCCAATAAATTATTTTTTTGTAATTGGTATAGAAATCTGACTCTGCTTTCTGATTAGCTTTTTAAATTCTCTAAAACAATTTATACAGAATTGTCTGTCTTTCCATAATAAATTTTTCTAACTTCCTGTTTATGATATATTAGGGAAAATGATGCATTTCAGATTGCATAAATTATAAGAAAAACTGGTATTTCACTGCATAATTAACAGTTCATATATGATATTGCAATGAGTTTAAATTTGCAACTTCTGTTTTTATTAATTGAAATTATAGTTGTTCCTCATAGGGTAAAAGATCCCTTTATATAAAATATTAAGGTGATTGTTCAGATCTATGATAATTGAGTTAGTACCTTTGTATTTAACAATCGACAAATTGAATACTAAGTGACAAAAATATAATGAGGTCATTTTTTGGTGATGAGCAAATAGTTGAAGAAAAATATTAAGCATTTTTTCATTTCACTCCATGACTTTGGATTTTATCAATCATCTTAAGGTGAAATGTCAATAAATAATTATTAGATTCAAGTTTTTCTAAATAACTTGTTTAAGAATAATGTTCTGTAATGACTCAAGTTCATAGTGGGATAAAATTATTTTGGAAAAAATTTTAAGTTCTGAAAGGAATTGTTAATAATTAAGTTTTTGGAATCAAATCTTGAAGTGACAAAAATGTTTTATCCCCAAAAATATATCCCTTGCTTTTGCTGCTATTGCCACACTCGTTAACAATTTTTCTTCACACTTGTTGTGTAATATACTAATACTATGCAAAAAGGGAGTAAAACAAGGCTTTAAATTTAACATTTTTTGTCACAAGTACAAGTTAAGGTTGACTTGATTGAACATCAATAAAAGTCAAAAGTTCAAATACAACTAAATATACAATTGTTAATTTTCTAATGTTGCAGGCAAACTAATTTGTGAATTTCATATAAGATATATACAAGAATAAACAAAACAATTGAAAAAGCTGAACAACATTAAAAACAGGAAAAAATGGCAAATAATAATGAGGTTGATGATGTGGATTCATGTCAAGAAAGTGATTTCCATGACAGTAGTCTAAGTCCAGTTCAAACTTACTCAAGTCAAAATACAGGCGACGCACTAGAAGAGGCATCATGCGACGCCGGCGAGGACCGAGACAAGACTTGCGGCTTGTGTTTAAACAAGCTCACTTTACCCCGAGTTTTGTCTTGCTTGCACGTGTTTTGCGAAGCTTGCCTCGAAAAGTTATTGGCAGAGAATATAAATGACGGTAAAATCTGTTCTCATATTGTGTGCCCACATTGTAAACAGGAAACAAGTACACCAAATGGAATACAATCTATGCCATATGACTATGTACTTGTCAACGTTTTGGACATGTCAGCGATCGAAAACACCTCTGTTTTGTGCACTTCTTGCAAAGCAATGGAAAAAGCTGTGGCACGCTGTTCCGACTGTGCTAATTTTCTATGCCCTAATTGTAATACTGCACATCAGTATATGAGATGTTTTGAAAGCCATACTGTTATAATGTTTGAAGATCTAAAGAAGTCCAACAAAACAGTTCCAATTCACAAACCCATTTTTTGCGAACATCATCCAGCTGAAAGCATGAAGTTTTATTGCTACAGCTGTCAGGTAAATACAATCAGATCATCTGGATAATATATTTACAATATTCCAATAAATAGTTCATACCTCAATTACCTCAATTGCCTCAAAAACTATTTTTTGGTATGTTCAATGAAAATCAATGTCACACAAAGCCTATATACATTGATACATATATTAACTTCGAATTAAAATTAAAGACTGGTTTAACACATTTTTCATATTTATGTAAAAACATACTAAAAATTATATTTCATGTTGAATTTGAAATAAATTCAAGAATTCTAGGACTTAATTTTATTTAACTATTGAAAAATAATTATAAAATAATATTATTGAATACAAAAACATATATCTGTTTGGACAATAGAACAAATATACATATAACACCGTCATCTATAATGCAATAAAATTACTTTTTTTGAGAGAATTACCAAAATGATGAAATTATTTTTCAGGAACCAATTTGTAATGAGTGTTTAATAAAAGAACATAAAGCTCCAGAACATCGCTATGAGAGATTATCAGATGCTGAATTGCATCAAAAAGAAGAGTTGATAAAACTCATGACTGAAAGTAAGACGAAAATCAAAGATTGTGACACTGTTTCTTCTCAATTAGATAACGCATTAAGTGAGTTGCAAGTTCAGCGCGATCAAGCTAAGGATTTAATTACTGAAACATTTCAAAGTTACAAGGCTATTTTAGAAAAATGTCGAGATACTGCACTCGAAAATTTGGAAAAATTACATTCAAATCGAGAATTAGAAATAATGGATACGTTTCACAGGTTTGTAAAATACATTGTTAAGTTCGTTGTTGAAAGTGGAAAGATCACTGCTAACAATTTGATTCTAGTGTTAGCATAATTTTTTGTAAAGCAACATATATTTCAAATGAAACAAATTCCTGTATAATTTTGTTCAAAATTGTGAAAATATGTATAATATACTATTTATTCCATTTTTTTCTTATGAAAATTGATATTCTTTCAGTATTGGTAAAACCGTAGAGAAGATAGAAAATGCATGTAATTTTACAAGACGACTTCTTGAGTATGGTGATGCAGTTGAAATTTTGGCATTATATCGTGTAGTTGGAACTCAGTTGATGAATTTAAACAAAAATACACCAAACCACAATGTGACATTTTCTATTGAGTTTAAAACCGATTACGACTATTTTGAAAAGACTGTTCAAGTAAGTTGATATAAAATATTTTTCCAACCATAAATATCAAAATTTTGTACAAGAAATCATGAACTTATCACAATATATAAAAAGTGACAATGAATATTTGAATATGATTTTAGAAAGCATTTGGAAATTTTCACACCGAGAGCACGCCTAAAGCCAAGGTTTCCATAGATGTACCTATAAATCCACCAAATAGCAATGTGCATCAAGTAATGCATACATCAGTGGGTTGCCAAAGCTCTATAAGTACCAATTCACCAATTTCTCTCCCGACATCAATGCAATCCTCCTTCGAAGGTGAGCCCTCGTTTATGATCCCGCTAACCTCTAGTCAAAGTCCTACTATTCATACGGTTCCCGCATCTCCTCCGCAACCAGTCTCTCTTCCTCCAGGTCCTATCCACTTGACCAGCATTGAAGAATATAACCTAACGCAGCTGGCTACTCTCGCGGAAAAGGTTGAAGTTGTCGGTGAAGCCGGAGTTGTTGAGCGCGCCTCCAATCCCAGTCCGACGCCGTCCTTTACGCTCGCAGAACTTTTTTCAGGTGATCATGCGATAAACAATCTTCAGGCACTCGCCAAACTGGGAAATACGTTGGGAAACCAAGGTGCGATTTTTTATATTCTTTATTAGTATCTAGAAAAATATTTTTATATGTTTCGAGTCGCTTTAGATTATAAGTATTTTAGACTGCTCATGGTATAGTGTGTTATGTGCACTGCTCACAAATAGTAGTATTTACAAGCTAAATATATTTATTAGCTTCCTGTCCATTCTGATATATCCTCAGAGAAATTTATAGTATATTTTCCCATACAATATTGTACAGAAGGGACAAACAATCATTTTTACAAATTGTACCAGTTTTATGGTAAAATATCATAGTTTCAATGAGTTAATTCTGAAATTGAATCTCTTTCACTTCTGTACCATTTTTCATAAGAAAATGTGCTGTACAATTTTTCTAGGTGTATCTTGATATACCAAACATTAGTATAGTCAACCACTTCAGTAGCACACACAGGAAAAAAATCAAACAAATTTTGTTAGGTTTTTTCAATTTGCTTTTTAGTATAAATTATATAACATGTACGTTAACAGATTAATTCTTAAGCAATGAATAGTAAATTACGCATCGAATAAATAAGCAGTGCTTTATTTCTAAAACGCATATGATATTTAAAGTTACTCTCCTAAGGATTTGTTTTTACTCATTAGAGGATGAAAATGTGTTGTACTCCGTTCAAAATTATCACTGGAAAAGATCGATTTCAACATAAATTTGAAATATTTCAGAAATTGACATTAACAATATTTATACGGATATTTCCCAGTGATCATTTTTGGGCATTATGTTATGGGTGTTATGCAATCCTGGGAAGATTCGAAAGAAATTTTATGATCGAAGTTTTTTTTATAAGCTGTACTTCTAATTAATCTCCTTTTAAAATACTCATTGAAGACAATTAGCCTACAAAATTCATTGTAAAAGGCAAATGTAAAAATTCCCTTGATAAGTACAGTCTTCCTGTATTAAAAAACCCAAAGACCAAGTTATTTGTCCTTCTTAATCCCATACAAAAATTAAATGAACAAGTATCATGTTTTGCGGTAAAAATTCATAAGTTTGCACGAATATTGAGTTCTTCGGTATGTTCTTGGTGAGACTGACTTGAAACTACATTCCTTTCAAAATGAAAAAAAGAGCTTCTGTTATAATCTGTTTAAGTTTTTCTGTGTATTATGCTTTTTTTTAGTATATTTAGAATATTTTTTTGATGAGTAGTAAAAAATCGATTTTAAACGTAACTTCATCTACACGGAGGAAATCATAAACGAGTGAGTAGTGTGGCAACATTTTTCGATAAAAAATGAGCTACCAACTGACTCAGTAGTTTGTAAAAACGAATCATTCGTTTATATAAACGACTAGCTAGTTTATATAAACGAATGATTCGTTTTTACAAACTACTGAGTCAGTTGGTAGCTCATTTTGTATCAAAAAATGTCGCCACACTACTCACTCGTGTGCGAAAAACGAATCACTCGTTTATGATTTCCTCTGTGTATTGTTGTTAATATCCGAGTTCTGAATCAAGTCCACCTCAATATGTATAATTTCTATGAAATTCTACCAGCAGAACAGCTAAATTATACAATATATATTTTATACTTTAACATCTAAATCGTACAGCCTCTTGATATTTTTACTTTTACATTATGAATGTTTTTGTGCTAATCGTTTTATTTTGTCATAATCATTTATAAAACATTTATGTGTTTTCATACTCACACTGTTTTTGAAAACTACTAGTTTTTAAACATTTAGGAGTAATTTTATAATCGTATTGCATAATTTAATGTATATAACATTTTTTTATATTGAGAATAACACTTAATAATGGGAAACCTATAAAAGCAAACCATCCTTTTTAAAATTACAATTCATATTGATAACGGTTTTTTGATTTATTCGCAACTTTGAAATTGTGAGTTATAACTTAATAAAGGAGTGACACAGATTATCTATAATTGATACAATTTCGATAACCATACAAGAACTATTCTTGTAATAACTTTAGTGGAACTTTTGAGGGGACAAAATTATGCCCGGGTCTACAGATTTTAGAAGTAAATCTGTCTAATTTGTAAATTATGTTGTAATTATGCCACGTGACTGTGGCATATTAAATGTAATAAATGTTTGAATTTTGCGCAGACTTAAGCAATGGGAGTAATAACTTGGTATTGGGAACTGGACCTTCTCCTGTTATCAACGATACTTCCAATTTGGGACCTTTAGCTACTAATACGTTACTGAACAGTGGCTTTCAACCAATTTCTACGTCGCCATCACCGATATTATCACAAGGTCATTTTAAAAATAAAATTTATTAATCTGGTGTATAAACATTTCACCCATTAAGGTGATTTGTTAGTCCCACTTTACTCATCCAAAATGTGTAATCTAATATTTAAAGATGAGATGAAAATATAGTAGGCCATTCTATGGAAATTAATAAATGTTCTCCTGAAACCTTTGCTCCTGAAGAGCAATTACTACTGAAGCGCGTTATACTCCTGGAGTGATTTAACGTTACTCCTAAACTAAAATATTGCTAAAAAAAGTTTTGTGGAGTTACAAATATGTTAAAATCTTATTTGTGTAATTTCAAAAAAATACACGGTTACCTTGCTTGAAGAATTGAAACGTAAAATTTACTGTCCCGTTAAAAAATCTTATTTGGATAAAAAAATATATAATAATAATTATAATAATATATTACAGGTGACGACATTATTGGAGATTCAATGCACAACATACCTGTAGTAGTAGGCAATAAAATTGCAAAAATGAATGGCATGGGAAGTGGAAACTTTATACATTCACGACCAGTTAATTCAAAACTTACACCTATGCAAATTAGAAGCAAATTTGGTCAACTCGGATCAAATAAAATTCAATTTAATTCACCACATGGATTTTGTCTTGGTGTTGACGAGGACATTATAGTTGCTGATACCAACAATCATAGAATCCAGGTGATTTAATTGTTTATATATTTTAATGTACCTGTGTTACAAAGTTACAAATACATTGTTAGTTTGGTGTATAAAGACCACAGTGATTTTTATTTTCATGATAATAAATCAATAACGTCTTTATTCATAGATATTTGAAAAGAATGGGACGTACAAGTTCCAATTTGGATTAGCGGGAAAGGAAGAAGGCCAGTTATGGTTTCCTCGAAAAGTTGCGGTCATGAGAAATAGCGGGAAATTTGTTGTTTGCGATCGTGGTAATGAGAGGTCAAGAATGCAGATATTTACTAAAAGTGGGCACTTCATCAAGAAGATAGCAATACGTTATATTGATATAGTAGCTGGCCTTGCAGTCACCAACCAAGGTCACATTGTTGCAGTTGACAGCGTTTCACCTACAGTTTTTATTATTAAAGATACAGGCGAACTTCTTCGATGGTTTGATTGCAGTGATTATATGAGAGAACCAAGTGACATTGCTATTCATGGTATGCATATTGTATATTAGTGTATGTTAAAATAATACTATTCTATTGGGAACTGGCATCTACTCATGCGCCATCTGCAATGGAACTATTTTCATCAGAAAAATAGAACAAAATTACAGAAATTGCAGTACAATTCAATACAAATTTACAATTTTCTTATGATCAGCCCCATTTTTGTCTCATGTCAGTTCCCCATATCTCGAAAAATTATCGACACAAACTTTTTACTAGTTTTAAAGCAATCATCTTTAAAATCGTTTAATCATTATTTGCAGGAAAAGAATATTTTGTTTGCGACTTCAAAGGACATTGCGTAGTCGTGTTTGATGAAGAAGGTCAATACTTGCGGCGCATTGGTTCAGATAATGTGACGAATTTCCCAAACGGAATTGACATCAGCGATGCTGGTGATATTTTGATTGGAGATTCTCATGGTAATCGCTTCCATGTTGCTGTTTACTCAAAAGAAGGAACTCTCATTTCTGAATTTGAATGCCCTGCTGTAAAGGTAAATAAGTGCACAATTTTGAAATCTTTTATAATAAATCACCAAATTATTGCACGAATCTGTGATTTTGAACAAAAAACGATTAGAATTATTCTAAATATGTACTAAATTAAACTTACTTAAATACTTTGAGGGCATTTTTTGAGCATTTACATTTAAGGATAGGATAACATGACTATTGGGACTTCCAGAATCTGTTGGCGGCGCTGATTTCAAACCAACAATTGCAGTCATACCGGTACATGTCAAAAATGAAAACAATAAAATCAGTTGAAACTTTCTTAAATTGACCGACTTCCCACACCGAGAGATTGTAGCGAGAACGGTTGCTGATAAGTAAGCAATCGTTACAAAAATACGCAAGGAACCGTCATTTTCTCTTGAAACGGAACGGTTCTAGTTTTTTTAGGCACTGAATATCTAACGACGAGTCAACTGTTACTCACTGAGTGAATAGTAAGCACTCAGTGCCTAAAATTTAGGCATTGGTTAGTTTTTTCGTATATCGAATGAATCGCTTTACAAATAATGAACGGTTCTCGCTCAAATCTCTCGGTGCAATTCATATTAACATTTTTTTGTCAGTTCTCGAAATAGTATATTGTGCAATGCGTGTAGAAACTTGGGAATTGCAGACGAGTGTGAAGTTGGCGGCACGAGCGAAGCGAGTGCTGCCAACACACGAGTCTGCATTCCCAAGTTTCTACACGAATTGCACA
>JABFPQ010000600.1:0-10876 GCA_022817265.1 Masnerella sp. ZL-2020
TAAAAATACATAGTATATGTAAAAAATCCAAATCAAAGAATTATATATTGTTACATTTAAATGAAATACTTACTTGATACAGCTGTTGCTACTAAAGCTAACTCTTTTTCTCTTTGTACTAAAAGTACTTGTAACTTTTATTGGACATAAATCATCAGATTTTGATGGAGTTTTTGATGGCTTCAGTATCTACAAAAGTAAATATACAAAGGCACTGTCAAACAACAAATTTTCTACAAGAAATAAACAATGGATTTGAATTAATTATGAACAAGATTTGTAAAAACTGCATGAAATACTTACAGGTTTACCCGGTGTCCTAATTTTGTTCGGTGTCCTGAAAAATAAATGAAATTAATAAAATGTGCAATTATGTCATATATATAAATTTTTGGAACTTTATATTTATTAATGTTCCATATTTTTATGTAATGACTAATTTTTCTGTATCATCAACTCAATCTGTTTATACGTATAGGTTTATATTGTTAGTCATCACTTACTCTTAACTGTATATGCTATCGCTTATTATCTATATTTATTCTTAACTATTCAAATTATCATAATGCATGTTATAAATATTTATAGTACACACAGCAGATGCAATTTGTATATATACTTTGTATACTTTCCAAGGGAATATCCCGTAAATAAATAAATAAAAAAAATAGATAATAATAATTTAATTTGTTTAATAACACATGTTTAATAAAACTAGATTTTTTTATTCATAATTTTGAAGATTAAATTGTTATTACAAATATATATAAATTATTACAAATGTTATTAAAAATTGGTATTAGAAAAAATCATTATTTAAAAAAAAATCATTTATACAACGAAATAAAAAAAAAGAATATTAAATTACTCAAAAGTTGAACAAAGCAGTCACTTACATTTTGATTTGATTACACTTTGCAGTAATTACCGTAAACAACAAAATTGGTTCTTGAACTTTATTGTTATTGACCTGATTTCTCTCATAAAAATCGATTCAATTTTTACAATTATAATCTATATCTTAAATATTGCACACTTTAAGCAACAGATCACAAACTAAGATTCTCCATTTTAAAAGTAAACTTCAAAGTTTCAGTTAAAAATATCACGTGACTAATGCTTAATGGATCCAAAACCGCTGTCTTACCGACAGAGCAATGGCGGGAATTTCAAATTATTACAATTGGGCCAAAAAATAAAATACAAAAAACGTTTTAATTTTAAACCTATCTTTAGAACATTGGAAAAAACTTTTGATGTTTAAAATATATATTACTATAGGTAATATACATAATATATAATTGTTAATATACATTATATATGTTTAATCGAATCACAATGAATTGTGAGAAATCAGAAAAATCAGTTTTCTCATTACACAATACTAAAAATAGGAAAATTCATTATGCACACAGACTACTGACTAAAAAACGACGAATTTTCATTGATCATAATAAAATGCAAAACATTTAATAAAAACGTTTTATTGAATTTTTATAAATTTCACCAATACACAATGTATTACATATAAAATTTTTACAATCCATTTTTCATGATTAGCTAATTATAAAGGGATGATTTCGGGTAAAAAAGCGGAATCTGCTTTGGAACTGAATTTGAGTTTAAAAAATGGCGTTAAGATCAATTTTCCACCTGGATAACAATATGAAGAATTATTTACAAATCGCAGGTTGTAAAAAAGATTGGGATATGACAATTACAGAAGCATGTACAGTCTCACATGAGCAACGATTACACGTGATGAAATAGGGAAAAGCATTTAACAATCAGGCGTTAACATGAATTTATATTATGATTTCTTTGAAACGATTATATGTACAAAATGTAAAAAGTGATGTCGCATACATTCAGACTAGAAAGAGACCAAATCTTACATATAGACATTGAAGAATGTGTAGATATTGCACTGCTGAATACGACTTAACGGGCTAAATAAATAAAAAATAAATTTCTGCGCGAAACAGACTTTCAACCAAGATATTGTACTAATATAGCTAAAGCTTATATATTAATTCTGATAATAGCTGCTTAGATTAATTAAACTACGTAGAATAACCATTATTCTCAACCCTGATCGTAATGAATAGTTAATAATGAATACAAATAATTAATGAGTGAATAATAATTAATTAATTAATAATAAATATGCCAAATGACGATAACAACGTTAAATCAAACTCCGTATTCAGCGTGCCAAGTAACATTTTGTGTTCGTTTATATTACACCTAAACCGAGGAATAACATCAAAGAACGACCGGTCCCTTCTATTGTTCGTTTGATGACTGTAAGACACTTTATACATATCACTGTGACAACATCCTCATCGACGAAACCAAGGACTCTTCGTCGTAACATCGATTAAAGTGCTGTAAAAATACTCTTATTACGTTTACCGAACATCGATTTCACTTAATCTTATTCCTTGTTAATACGCTTTCGAAAACCTGACGACAACAATTATCTAACATGTTCAAACTTTGAAACAATTCTTTTCAAGTCGAAAATATTCAATTTTTAAACTTTTTCAGACTTAGTTTAGATTTAAGCATACTTTTTCACAATTGTTTTACACTTTTGCACATTTTTTGAGTTAATTATTGCCGTCAAGAAATATACTCAATATCTATATTATTTACAAAAAGTGCATCGTTCCTGCTAAAGTCACCACTTTTTAATTCATATTTCATTAAACTTTATTTCATTTTTATCTTTAAATTTCAAGTCTCGAGTAAAAATTTTAAGTAAAACGTCTTAAAAGCATCGACATTTCAAAATGACAGAAAAATATAAATTCTCATGTGATGTAACAGTTTTCAATGATTTCGAAATGTCATTGTTTGAGAGACTTGTTCGGTAAAATAAATTCATTAGAAAGATTTCCGGACTAAAATTTGATGATATGTTTTGAAAGATAAACTTGTTTCAAATGATTTTGATACAAATTCTGGATAAATTATGCAGAATAGAAATAGTGAAAATAAAGTATAAGGAGGAGTATAATGAAAATTTAAAAATCTCTCAATTTTGTAATAGCTTGAAAATGTGTTATATTCAATTAACAGATGATTTCAAACATAATTGAGAATTCATATTTAAAGGTAAAGATCAAATTATTTATAAAAGTTAATTCAGATTTCAAACTTTAAAGACTGATTTATTATATTATGATTTTATTAAATTTCCAGTCTAATCTATCATAATAATTTAAAAAAGCCTTCAGTTTCTATGGAATTGCACAAAATTGCATAAAAAGTATTAAAACTAAAAAAATGATGTACGTTGAGATTATTGAAAATGTTGATCGAATTTCTCCTTACACTCAATTTGTCGATAAAACGCGACGCGATTCGGCTTAAAAAGTGATGACCGTTCGTTGACCTCGAAACCGAATCTGTTTAGAGTTTCAAAGTAGGTCAAGACGCGAAAAACTTTTGCAATCGCTGCACCGTCCTACGGTCCAAAGCACACAAATCAAAGTCGAAAGTTTTCTTGGTGATCTCATACTGGCCAGTTTCCGCGATCACCTGGACAACCCTCTGCAGTTCCTGGTTGTCCTGTATGGTCATGATTTTGTGCTGCAGTTCTTTCAGCTGCGTCACGTAGTCCTCGGAAAAGCCAAGGCTTTCAAAATTCTCCGTATCCACGAGGGCGCTGTTCGTCGAATCCGGAGTCACCTGTTCCTGTTCGCGTTCGCGTTCGCTCTGTCCTTTCTGAGCAACGTGTTCCTTATAGGCCTCCTTAATCCTGTCGTTTTCGGTCACGACCGGCGACTGCCTCGACGAAACTGGCTCCAACGCCGGCGACGTCGAATTTTCCCTCACTTTTTCCCTCTTCATCTCTCTTTGCGCTTCTTCTTCTAATTTCGAATCGCTCTTTCTTTTCTTCTTTCTCTCTCTTTCCTCCGACCTGGACTTTGTTTTATCCTTCTTATGGCGCTCGGACTTTTCCTTTTTGGGGAATCCTTCTGGGTTTGGAAACCCCACGTCCTCCACCGACGTCCTCGCGATTTCCGCCATTTCCGCCACCGGTTCTTCTTCCTTCTTCTTCACCGGCTCGGAAAACGAGTCTTCCTGCTCCGACCTGGAATCGCTGTCGTCTCCAGGCATTTCCGCCAGAAGCGTCGAAAGAGGATTTGGATTACTCGCTTTCTCCATCTTTTCCTTCGACTTGTCTCGTTTATCCTTTCTCTCTCTTTCTTTACTATTGTCTCTCTTCTCCTTCTTGTCCTTCTTTTTATGCTTATGCTTCTGCTGCTTTTCTTTCTCTCCTCCCTTGCTCTCGCGTTTCTCAGTCTTTTCAATTTTCTCCTTTTCTACTTTAGCTTGTACTTTTTCTTCCTTCTTTTCGTACTCCTTTTTTGGCGACTTCTTCTCTTCTTTCACTACTTTTTCGATTTTTTTCAACTTTTTTCTCCATCATTTTGTCGACAATTTTCTTGCCTTCGGTGCCTTTGCTTAGTTCTTTACTTCTGTCTCTCTCTTTATCCTTGTGCTTGTCCTTCTTTTCCTTCTCGCGGTCTTCCTTGTGACGTTTCTTTTCCTTCTTCCGGTCGCTCTTAACTTCCTCTGAAGTCCTCATTATCTCTTTTTGCTTATCCTTTTCCTTTTCTCGTTCTTTTTCCGGCTCCTTCTTCACCTGCAACAAATTGTTTGAGTATTAAGAAATGAAGAAATTTGAACGGACTGATGATATTTTTGATTATGATCAAAAATCAATAAAAAGTCACATACTCCTGGAGTATGTGAATAACTCGTAATATGTTATCAAAATTAATAAAACTTACAGAGAACACAGACAAGATAATTATGTTATGATAATATTACGTTTGTTAGTGTACGTTTGACATTAAAATAACAAGTTTATGTTCCTAAAGTTTACATTTGACAAAGATAACATTTGATTTATTTTTAATACAAATTTTATAACTAATACATGTATCATTCCAAATTTATATTTAGAATTTTCTGATATATGGAATACTTGTTTCAAATACTTGACTTTCACCATTTTTCCAGGTTGTTATTATGATGTTTAACAAAACTTGTATGTTACATGTAAATAATAATCTTTATTCACAAAAGACAAAATATTCTTAAATAACAAATATCTAGAAAAGAATTTGCAACAATCATTGCATAAAGAATGTTTGCCCCTGGAAAAATTTTGCCATAATAATATGTAGGTTCTTATGCTGTAGTTAATAGAATCAGATTTTTCATGAACTCTTCAACGAAGTATGCAAGTATTCAAAACATTAACTAAACTTAAAAACTCTGCAAATATTTGTCTAAATATTAAATCGATTCGTGAATAAAATAATAATATCTACTTTTCTAATTACATCATGTACTGGTTTTTTGTTATCATTTATTTTTAGACTTTAACAATTATTTTATGATATCAATCTCTTCATTGAAAGATTAATATTTATTTATTTAATACTAACTGTCATTATTATTAAGAAAAACCATACAATCTTGCATCATTTATGTTTATGTTTATACTGTTCAATCATTTTTGTTCTTTTATATTTAATTTATCTTAATTTACTTAAGTTCAGTTAATATTTAATGTTTATGTAAACTTGTTCATTCATGATGCCACATAAACTAATTGAAAGATACACTTATATTAAGATATTTAAAAAAATCGAAAAGAAACTTATTATTTATTATGATTAGGAACATGAATTGCATGACAATACCATGATAATTCGAAAGTATTAGTTATTGAAAACGAAAACTTGAATGACTAAAATTGTATATATTTAAAATATTTTGAGAGTTTCCAGAAGTACCAACATTATAAACTAAACAAAATTATACATATTTTAAGAAAATATTATGTCATTATAGATTCTATTTGTCATTAGTACTTCACCATTGTGTTATGAAATATTTTGACATTATATGTGTTCATTTAATCATTAAATTTTAGATAAAATTAATTTGATAATTAATTCATTATTATCAGTAACTTCTTTTTATTTGACTAGGTGTATATTTGATTGCATAATTTATTACCTTAAAATATCATAAAATGCAATAAATTTTATATGAAATTTCTCAACAATGTTGGCTATTATGTAATATTTCTTGATTTTTTAAGATGGGACTGTCATGAACTCAAATTGGTCAAAAGGTGATAAATTTTGAACTACTGATTCTATACATTTAACATGATTTCTGATAAAAGTTTCGTAAATTTCTTAGTTTTCATTAAATACTATAGAATTTTGGTTCTTATTTGTTAATTATATGTTAGAATATAAAACGCATGTAATTAGTTTCCTAACAAATTCGTAGTATTCATTTCGTAGTTTTCATTGAATTACTGATGATTTTTCGAGATGTCCTATAAGAGCTAATATAAATTGCATGATTTTATTTTATTTATCTCAATGTAAAATTATGTGTGCAATAACTTTTTAGAATGCATTAAAATTATGTCAATAGCAAATTTAATTTATAATAAAAATAACCAATGATTATGTATGACAATATTGAAAAAATTGAATTACCTCTTTGTCCTTAATTTTTGGCGACGAAGAACGTTTTGGACTCGGCACCTTTCTCACAGGAGATGGCGATATCGTCCTCTTTAATTTCGGACTCATATGGTTGTTCTTGGTCGAAGGACTCAGCGTCCGTTTGTGCTTATCTTTGGACTTTTCCTTGTCCTTCTCCTTCATCTCCTTCATCTCCTTCTCCTTTTCCTTCTTTTCCTTCCGCTCCTCAGACTTATCTTTCATCCCATCCTTATGCTGACCATGCTTCACCTTTTGCATTCGCTCCATCTTCTCGGCCTTTTCCGGCAAAACAGTTTTGTTAACCACGGTCTTATCCGAAGATGGCTTCTTACTGTCTGGCGAAATTTTCCCCGTTTTTATCGGGGTACCAAAAAGTGCGGCAAAGGTGTTTACAGGTTTTTGTTCCGTGGGACGGTGCTTTTTTGTTTCACTCCCACTTAATTTTGGTTTCCCTGTCATTGGCATGGCGAGTTTGCTCTCCAACTTGTCTGATGAGCCTTCAGAATTATGTACTGGGGTCTGAAAAATCATATTTATTCGCAATATTTTTTTTTTACTTTTCTCCAACAAATTATTAGTTCTATTTACTTATAAATATATGTTGTTTAAAACAAATAATTTTATTTTAAATATTTGTTTTTAATCTATTGTTGTCAACAGAATTATGATTGTTACATTGTTCAAATCAAATATTCTTAAAATATTGTTTCATTTAACTTTATCATTCATTTTAAATATGCTGTGTTATTTTATTGTCACAATTTGTCATTCTAAGATGTTTAAAAAAACTAATAAATGTACTTACAGCTCCACCTTTTAAGAGCAACTTCCTAAACTCGTCAGATGGACTACCAAAAACTTCGTTATGTTTAATCACAGTATTAATGGCTGGTCCACTTTGTTGCAATTGCAGGTCGTACTGGATGACCACTTTTTTTGGCTCGTCTTTATTGCGCAAGTAAATGTGAATGGGGATGACGAATCCCGCGTATCCTGACTCCTTCACCACATACGGTGGTGATTTAAAAGTCCTCTTAGGCTTCGGGAACGTCTCGTGCAGGTGAAACACAACTGTCAAAACAACAAACATTTCGTTCACTTTAATGTCTCTTATCTTATAAAGGGTTAAAAATAAACATTTATGTTATAAATAAATAACAAACAACAAATGAAATACAAACTATTTACACACTATTAAAAATTAAACATTTTCAGAGAATTAAGGTTCCGACAATTTAGTTTTAATTCTGACTAATAAAATAATTCTATTAATAAATAAATTGTTTAATTCGAATAAAAAATAAAAAACTTCAACATTCAAGCTCTTTTCTTAATAAGATAAAGTTTCAATTATTTCTACTTTGTTTATCTACAAATTTACAAGTATTATAACACTTTTCAAAATTTAATTTAATTTACAATGAAAAATTTTATCTGAGATAAAAGTTATTTATGAAAATACTTTAATGATGCGATCATATGACAATGTTTCATATTTGTATAACACTGTTTTACATATGTACACATAATTGTTTTAATTGCTTAACGAGGAAATTGATTTATAATTTGAACGACGTTTAATAACTTTGGTTTGCAAAACGCGAAATTTATTTACAATTAATCAAGACGACGACGTTGTGTCACGTGACGTGAACGAGATCGTTAATGTAATTTGTTATTGTGAATTTCAATATTTCTATTATTAATTTTTTTAGTTCCAGAAGATTGTTATCGTCGATTGGAATTTGTAAAAACAATTTTCTGCTTTGTACTCAAATATTTCAATAAATATAATTTTTCATAAAATATGTATTACGTAAATTAAGTGAATAAATGTTTCAGTGATATTAATTTAATTATAAATAGTGATATAATTAAACATTAGTTTATCAAATTAATAAGAATCAATAGTAAGCTAATGAATGATTTTTAAATAGAAAATGTTATTAAATAATTAAACGGTCTGTGTGATAAGCGAGGCAAAAGCATGAAAATTTAATTTTTGTAAAAAAGTTATTTTGGAGATAAATTAGGCTTCCAAGTGTGAGAAAAGTCAAAAATAGGTTGCTTTTTTGGAACATTTCTTGGGGCCTTTCAAAATGAAGAGATTAATGAAATGTAATAGAATACATTGAAAGAATGAACGAAACAGCTGAAATGACGTTTGGAATAAAAAAAGTTAATAAATAGTGATTTTGTAATCTTTGTATAATATTAGTAAAAAAAATAAAAATAATTTTCAGTGAAAAGTCAATAAACACACAAAATTTAAAAAAAAGTTATACATTGTTGAGCAAAAGTTAGGAAATAAGATTAATAACAATAATGAGAAAAACAAATAAAAAACAATAAAAACATGTAATTGTTAATGTATAACTAAACAGAAAAGAATGAATAAAACCAAATGCAAATCACAGTTATTAAAGTGTTAATAAATAAGTAACAGAAATAAACAAATTTGCTTAACAAAAAAAAAATTTTTCGCTTAAATAACCAAACAATGCATAATCCTAACCTTAAAAATATAAATAATTACTAATAAAAGGTAACACTGTTAATGTTTAAATGAAAAACTTATTATTAAAAACTCAAATCATCAACAATTAAAATTAACTTTTAAAAAATAATTATAGATTGAATATAATTACCTTATTATATTATATATACAAATGGTGAACTTTCATCAATTCAATGGTATAATAAGATAAAAAGGCATTAAGATTTTCTAATTTGTATAGTCATTGTAATCTCAATATCAAATCAATTCAACATACTGAATTTGTCAGTCAAAATATTGATTTTTTAAAAAAGAATTAAAATATCCGAATTTCTATTCTGATGACTAATAAAAAATACTTTCATTTCACGAAGTAGTGTTTGAAGTAAACAAGTGAGAAATCAGAGTTTCACAATTTGAATTCTTCTTGTTTTTATATTGAATTACCTTGATTATTTTGAAAATTGTATGAAATTGTCCTTTTGATCCAGATATCAATAATACATGGATATCAAAAAATAAAAATGTAGTGAAATGTAAATTTTTACACATTTTGCACAAGTTAAAACTTATTAATAAAGATTAACTCAATAATTTTGCAAAACCACTAAAAAGAAGCAAATTTTGACCAGATTCCAATAAATAACTTTATACAACACGAGTTGTGATCAATAAACTTCTTCAATGAAATAGTTTATGAACAAACAAATAAACAATTCTAGTTCCAAATCCAGATAATCTTATTTATTTAACAAAACTAAGTGAATCGCCAAAATAAACCGAATCCCTAACAAAACAAAACGAGCTACTTATCAAATCAAAAACCTTATTTTTGAGCCAATGAAAAGTACTTTTGAACTCAAATGTGTGAAAATCGGAATGAGTTGAGAAAAAATTGTGACCTATTTCAGTGAAATAGTATATGAAGAAACAAATAAAAAATACACATTCAAATTCTCGAACAGCTCTTTAATAATCGAAAAACACCATAATAAACGAAATGAACAAAACCAAGTGACCGAATCTTAACCAAAAATGTAGAAATGAAAAATCGATTTTGAATTAGAAATCGATTTGGGAGCAGATGAAAAGCGATAATTGACTGGCGTGAAAAAAAAGAGTTGTTGCGTGAAAAAAGCATTGGGATGAGAAAAAATCATCGTAAAAAGTGACCTTTTTCAATGAAATGGTGTATGTCAGCATTATTGACACCCCGGACGAAGACTTCCCAGTCGTGAGTGTATCCCTCGGGAGTAGTTCTGGCGCGCAGGACGGCCGAGTGTCCGCACTCCAAGGTCGCTCGGATGGCCATCGCTAAGCCTGGATGTCAGCGGACCGACGTTCTACATCTTGGGCCCGCGGCCCAACCTCTCTCTCTCTCTTTCTCACTCTCTCTCTCTCTCTCTCCCTCTCTCTCACTCTCTCGCTCGACAAAAACGGTGCGCGCGCGCGCGCTCTCTCTCGCCGACGTCCTGTTGCGAAGCGCGCCCCGGATCCACTCGCTTATCTCCCGCACCTCGACGCCATTTTGCCTATCCGAGATCTAGGGATGCGCAATTCTATCGCGATTAGTTCAACAATCGATTATTTCATTACATTCATCGATTAATAGATTAACCAATCACTTTTCACAGCTATTTTTCTTATGATGCTGTTAGCCAAAAATTGTGCAAGTTAGAAAAATAAATGTTTTAATTGTATTCAAAATCAGATATATATATACAATAGATTAGCGATTAATCGAATAAATGAATAATCGCGCATCCCTAACCGCGGCTTCTCTCTTGCTCTCGATTCGGGTTACCAAATTTTGGTGACAAGATGGAGG
>JABFPQ010000601.1:0-10874 GCA_022817265.1 Masnerella sp. ZL-2020
ATCCGTGTAGAAAACAAATACGGCATCAGCGACCCCTCACCTTTTGCCCAAACTTACAGAGCAAAGTTGGAACCAGACGCACCCAAATTCTTCCCTTACTTGGCCCCTGGAATAGATTTCCGTCCAGAAACTAGTCCTTACTTCCCGAAAGACTTCGACATCGAAAGACCACCTTATGACAACTACGCCCAAGCTCCACAATTTCTGCGTCAGGAACACGACACGCAATACGGAGTTAAGAACCACAATTGCAACCTGTTCTGGTTCGTTTACGGTTATCCCAAGCCGAGGATGACGTATTACTTTAACGACGAATTGATTGAGTCTGGTGGAAGATATGACCAGAGTTACACGAGGAATGGCCAGGCTACATTGTTCATTAATAAGATGCTGGATAGGGACGTTGGACTTTACGAAGCTGTTGCTACTAACGAACATGGGGAAGCTAGACAGAGAGTGAGGTTGGAAATCGCAGAGTATCCTACGTTCATTGAGAGACCAGATGAAACTTTCATTATGATCCGGAAAGATGGCAAGATTGAGGCTAGAGTCACTGGAGTTCCCTATCCGGAACTGAAGTGGTATAAGGATTGGAAACCTCTTACTACTTCAACGAGAATTAAAGTATGTCGTTTAATTTAATTTATACAAGTGTCTTATTATTTTTGATTCTTCGAATAAGCAGTTAACTCCGCAACCTCATACAAACGTATACATTGTCTGTTGAAAATAGATTAACTGATTCTTCCAAATGATAGAAGAGTTCTAACTATCATCACTTCTAAGACATCATCTAAACATTCACTTAAAATGATTTCGATTTCAGATTACGTTTGCTGATCCAGATAAATCAATCTTAACCATAGAAGATACAATTGCAAAAGATGCTGGATTATATTCTATAAGTGCAAGAAATGTAGCTGGTTGTGCATCTAGTTCAGCCATGTTCCACATAGAGGAAGACGAATTGGAATATGGCTACCGAATGTACACCAAGAAATACGACATCAAGCCTAGAGATAAACCATATATGGAGTTCTACGATATTGGTGATGAGTTGGGTCGTGGAACTCAGGGAGTTACTTATCACTCAGTAGAAAGACATACTGGCAAGCACTTTGCTTGTAAAGTTATGCATGGTGGAACCGAGTATAACCCTTATATGTATAATGAGTTGGAGGCCTATAATCATCTGGGTCATCGCAAGCTGCTGCGTTTGCATGAATGTTACGAGAGTCCAAGGTCTATGACTCTTGTTATGGAATTGTATCCTTTTCACCATATTTTCTTTTCTAATATAACAATATTGAATACTATTTTGACATTTATTTTTGAGTTATTCTGTTTCTTTGGTCAAAGAGTATTTACCTTATAAATGAAATAGAGCTGCTGGTGGAGAATTGGTTGATATACTAACCAGACAAACATACTACACGGAGTACGAAATTGCAGGATATATTCGTCAAACACTTTGGGGATTGGAATATATGCATTCTCAAAGTTGGGCTCATCTTGGTTTGACTGTAGGTTTTTCTTTGTTGAACTTAGATTCATGATAATCGAGAAATTTCAATTAGATATTAAGACTAGAGTTGTGTTTGAAGTTACTAGAAAGTTACTAGAAATTATAAATATTTAATACATATAGTTTTTTCTCAAGCTTGAATAAAATATGTTTTTCTTCAGCTCGGTGATTTACTCATATCTCACCCCGGAGGTGACGACCTGAAAATTGCTGACTTTGGTTTAGCTCGAAGAATCGAGAAAAAACTTATGGCTCTATACTACGGTATGCCGGAATTCATTGCACCTGAGGTGATCAATGAAGAAGGGGTTTCGTTTGGAGTTGACATGTGGTCTGTGGGTATTATCACCTACATTTTACTATCCGGTATATCACCCTTCCGAGGAATAAACGACAGAGAAACCCTGACAAAGATCAAAGAAGGTAGATGGAGTTTCGATGATCGCTGGAAATATATTTCCGACGACGGCAAAGATTTCGTCAAGAGATTACTAGAATATCAGGATCACAGAAGAATGGATATTCATGCAGCTCTGAAACATCGTTGGCTCAGTTATGCTGATAGACACCCAACTGATTGCTACAAGATCTCATCGGAGAATTTGAAGAATTACTATAAGAGTTATAGGTATACAAAATAAATATTCAGAAATCAAAAAGATATTTCCTTGTGAATAGGGATATTTAAGATTTTTCGTTTTTTCAGGGATTGGTACACTAACGCATCTTGTCGCAATTGGTACAGACGTCGTAAGTTAAGCTCAGCATTTGAACATCCATCTAAGATGGTTTATCCACCAGGCCATAGGTATACTCCAGAACATAGTCCTGAAAGGACCTACAGTCCAGCGAAAAGGCCACCACCTAGGTCTTGGGAAAGCAGAATACCGTCTAGAGAACCCAGTGATATTGAAATTGGAACTTTCAAAAGTGAAAGCCAGTACGTTACTTGTAATCATTTCTGTTTCGGTAATAACATTTTCACTATTATTGTTTGGACTAAAACATTTTTTTTAAATTTTACAGTTACCAATATGGCCCTGACACGTATTTGTTGCAATTAAGAGATACAGATTTCCCTGTGAGATTGAGGGAATATATGAAAGTGGCTCACAATAGAGGGTTCCCACAACCTGTCTGTGATGACGGTTACGACTGGAGGGTAATAAAAAAAATTCTATAGACTGTATAATTTTTGCCTTCCTAATTTACATTTCTTATTTTATGTTTACATAAGAGCTTTACTAGTTATATGTAATGAGACATATTAGTTGGATAATCTGACAAATCTAATTTCAGACACCTGTAATTCGTGAACGACGTCGTTTCACCGACATAATGGACGAAGAAATTGACGACGAAAGAAAAGCCAGAATAAACCAATACGGAAACGTAGACACAGGAACCTTAAGACGTTTACGTTCAGAATTAGGAACTCGTCTGGACACTTACGCAGAAGTGGAAGCACTTATGGAATGCAAGAAAGGTGGACACATGCCTTTCTTCCGCGAAAAACCTCAGCTTCAGCCCATTGAAGATGGCAAACCAGCAGAATTAGGATGTTACGCTGTTGGAGATCCTAAACCCATCATCCAATGGTTCAAGAATGACCTTGTAATCCAGGAAAGTAATAGGGTGAAGGTCATAGATGACGATGAAGGCAGATCAACTTTGAGATTCAATCCTGCCAAGGAACATGACATTGGAATTTATAAAGTAGTGGCTAGGAATAGGGTTGGCCAAACTGTGGCCAGGACTAGGATTTTGGTAGCTACTGTACCTTCTGGACCAGATTCTCCTGAGGTATATTTCAGTAGTCAATTTTTAAATTAATATACACTACAAAAACTGGTATCTTAGTTTAAGACACTTCGTTTTTAGAGTGTATGTGTTTTCTGTACTTTAATTTTTTCTCTTTGAATTTGTTGAAATTACTATAATATTTTTTAACTTTCAGGGAGCTGAATTCTCAGAAGACGAAATCCTGCTCCGATGGAAACAACCCAAATACGATGGTAACTCCCCAGTTCTCTGCTACCACCTTCAATACCACGTAGGTGATTCAATCGACTGGATAACGATCGCAGACAACATCGACCACGAATTCTTCCTCGTCAAAAACCTAAAACCCAACACAAGCTACCAGTTCCGCTTAGCAGCGAGAAATCGCATTGGCTGGAGCGAAATGGGAATCCCAACCAAATTGCTCAAAACTCGTGAAGGAGGAAACAACGTTCCCAAGATCCAAATCACCCAAGCCATGAGGCATCTACAAGAAATCACTGAATCTGGCCAGGAGATCGAAGTCACCGAACAGCGACCGCAGTTAGACTACTCTATCGAAGATGATCCAATCACCTGGACCACTGACACACCAATCACCAGTAAATACAACTTCATCTCAGAACTTTCGCGAGGTCAATTCTCAGTAGTCGCCAAAGGAATCGAAAAATCAACCGACAGAGTCATCGTGGCCAAGATCTTCGAATACAGACGCGAGGTCGAAGCTGAGTTTGAAGTTCTCAGGTCTCTTCGTCACGAGAAGATAGCTCTTTTGGAAGCTGCGTACAAAACTCCAAAAGTTGCCATTTTTATCTTGGAGAAATTACAGGGAGCAGATGTACTGACTTATTTGTCCAGCAGACACGAGTACACTGAAAACTGTGTCGCCACCATCGTCACGCAAATTCTGGATGCTCTTCAGTACCTTCACTGGAGGGGATATTGTCATCTGGACATTCAACCTGACAATGTGGTCATGGCTTCTGTTAGGTCTGTCCATGTCAAATTAGTTGACTTTGGTTCTGCTCATAGAGTAACCAAGTTGGGAGGATCGGTACCACAAGTTGGTCATCCAGAATACAGAGCTCCAGAAGTTCTTAATGAAGAACCTGCTTATCCAAACACTGATATTTGGATGGTTGGTGTTCTTACGTATGTGCTACTGTCAGGAGTATCACCTTTCAGAGGAGAGGATGCTCATGAAACCAAACAAAACATCACTTATGTTAGATTTAGATTCGAGTATTTGTATAAGGAACTTAGTCAGGAAGCTACCAGGTTCTTGATGCTTGTGTTCAAACGAATGCCTAGGTGAGTTCAATTTTATTATAATATATACTAATAACTCTCATTTTTGGAGTTTCATGTTAAAATCGAAATTATCAATTTCTTCGTTGAAACTGCAAGATATACTGTAAGATTTGTGAAGTTGTACTATTTATATTGTAAGTACTTCACAGGTAGAATTTTATTAAAAATGTAAAATGTATGAAAAGATTTCAAAATTAACAAATTTATTGTTTCAATTTGGTTCGAATCCAAAATATGAAGAGAAAAATTCTAAATTACGATCAAGGAAGTTAATTTGAATCGTGATTTAAATCATGACTTTTTCCAACCTACAGATTGGAATTTTTCATTTAAATCAGATTTTTTCTGTAAATCTACTTTAAATACATTTTCAAAATATTTTTCATTCATTCCAGCAAACGACCAACAGCAGAAGAATGTCACGAACCCAGGTGGTTGTTTCCCACAGAGTACATGATCAAAAAACGCGTACGATCTGGGTTCGTTGAAAATCGATTAAAGGAATACAGCGAAGAATACCACGCGGACAAACAAAAACTGGCGACAAAAAGCGACAGTCTGGCCGAAGCCACCGGTTCGTCGCGGCAACTGATGCGATCGAACAGCATACAGGACGAACTGCTCACCACCACATTTTAATAACTAGGATAAGGTTTCGATTTTCCAATTGTGCACTTACGCAACTGTTTAGAATTCGAGCGGGTCTGGTCACGACAAGAGGAAAAGTCAGCCGACTCAACGAAGACCAAGCGAAGACTAATCGGTAACGAAGTTGTGATTTTCATTGTTTTTGTTATTATTTATTTGTTACAACTTGCGACTGTTAATTATTCATCCGTCAAGTCGTGCGAAACTTCAATTTTTCAACCGCGTAGAGGTATATGTATAAACATGCGTTCAAATTTTATTGTCGTGAAGAAATTTCGAATGCAAATTTGTGGAGATATTTTGAATTGTAGAAATGATTTGATGATCAGAAATGTAATAAACACTATAATAAATAATACGATTAATTTTCTCGTGTTTTTTTTCTAATTTCCTGGTTAAAATTATGTCTTTTAGGAAATCTTGCAAGAAACGAATGAAAAATGAATCAAATTTGCAAAAATGTGAGGTAAGTATCGTTTTTTTTTAATTTTTTCAGAAATGTTGAATGAGTTCAAGATTTTTTCATGTATTTAAATTTAATGAGTTTAATTTAACATTGACATGAAATTGAAGCTGTAACTTTTATAAATATGATTATAAAAATTTAATGATGATTAAATAAATTTAAATAATACTTCAAAAAATCGATTATTTTATACTCTATTCTGGTGATGCAGCATCTGATAAAACCAAGACTCACCATTTCACACTCGTGATAAATTATCGATAGTTGGTCAAACTGTTTCCTTCAACATTATTTTCAATTTCTCAAATTAAATCTACAACATCTCATCTTACAAAATCTCACGGTGTATAATTCAACTCCAAAACTTATTTTCTAACTTTTAAACAAAATTTCTCATATGTATATTAATTTTTTTCATTTCAATTAATAATCAATTAATGAGTGAATATCAATGAAACACAAATTCAATTTGGTATACATTCTGTTGATTTAATAACACATTAAGTACAGTCAATTCCCGGGCCGAAAAAAGGGCCGTGGCTGGAAGCGTGGCCACTGATTTTGCCACGGGTCTCTGCCACGGTAGCCACTGGCTCTGCCACGGTTACCACGGTCTTTGCCACGGTAGCCACGGTCTCTGCCACGACGTGGACAGGCCGTGGGATATGGACAAAGCCCACACTATGCCCACGGTGATCGTAGCCACGGTGTCAGCCACGGTTTAGCTAAAAATTATTTATTTGAAAAAATACAGCGCCCACGGCAAATGCCACGGTTCCCCCGATTTTTGCCACGGTCGTGGCCACGGTCTGTGCCACGGTCGTGGCCACGGTCTGTGCCACGGTCGTGGCCACGGGTCTGTGCCACGGGTCCTTGCCACGGGTCCTTGCCACGGGTCCTTGCCACGGGTCCTTGCCACGGGTCCTTGCCACGGGTCCTTACGAGGGACTTTTTAGCCGCCACGGGCTAAGTCCCTGATTTTTTTTTATTTATTCCACAAATAAAAAAAGGTCAAGCCGGGAACTGAACTCCGGACCTTGCGAGTACAAGTCGTTAAGTTTGACCACTCGGCCATCGCGGCTGATTGAATTTGAACGTATTATTTTCCTTTTGATGAACCATGGCAAACACAGTGAAAGAATATAGTTCTCATTAATTCATTTACGTTCAAGTAGCCGTGATGGCCCAGAGGTCAGACTTCAAGACTCGTACTTGCAAGGTCCGAAGTTCAATTCCCGGCTTGAACTTTTTTTATTTGTGGAACCGTGGCGGCTAAGTCCCTGGCCACGACCGTAGCAGAGACTGTGGCAAAAATCGGGGGAACCGTGGCATTTGCCGTGGGCGCTGTATTTTTTCAAATAAATAATTTTTAGCTAAGCCGTGGCTGACACCGTGGCAAAGACCGTGGTAACCGTGGCAGAGCCAGTGGCTACCGTGGCAGAGACCCGTGGCAAAATCAGTGGCCACGCTTCCAGCCACGGCCCTTTTTTCGGCCCGGGTACTGTATAAGTAAGTATAAATTTGGTTATAAAAATTCGAATTGGCTGAGACATCGTCCAAAAATCGACAAAAAGTGAAAATTTTGAAAAAATTGTTTTCATGAATTTTCTACTTTTATTAGTTTTTTTTTTTTACTTTCCAGAACGTTTTAAATCACCTGAAAGCAATATCTCGAAAAAATTTTTTGGCCCTCAAAAGACCCAAAAAAAATTTTTTTGGCCTTTCGAAAAAAAATTTTTTTTTTCGAATTCTTGACTTTTATTAAATTTTTTTAGCTTATTATATTTCATCTACATGAAAAAACTATAAATTTGGTCAAAAGAAGTCATGTTGGTTAAGGAATTAATTAAAAATCGACAAAAGAGTGAAAAGTAGGAATAAAAAATGTTCACGAGATCTTACTTTTTATTGATATTTTTCACAATTCATTTGTTGAAAAATTTGTAAAAATTGCATTTATTAAATTACAAATGAATTATTTGTCAATATATACTACATCAATTTCAATCATTAAAAAAACTATTTATTCTCCCGTGCAAAATAATGTCGACAAATAAAAAGAAGGAAAACAGCATCCATAAAAGTGTTTCCTTTATTTGACCCCACATTCCGACCGAATCCTCACAACTGCGACGCAAAGCGCGAGGCAAATTGTGCACCTCGTGTTTCTCGCACTTGTCGCGCATCATCGCCCGCGCCCCACATGACAGCCACTCGCTTAGGCCCGATCACCAGCTGGCGCGTCGCATCTGCGGTGTCGCGACGCGTCGATCCGCTAGCCGGCTGATTTATGGTCGTCTTTGTCGTCGCGGAAAGTTAAGCGGTAATTTTTATGGAAAATTATTTAAATGAAACACGCATTACCGCTACGCTCAAGTTGAAATTAATCAACTTGAGCTTATGAATTTTAATGCGCGGTCAATTAACTGCAAATCAAATTCATGAAGTGCACGCCGAGTGCGAAAATGAAGATGGAAATTTTTTTACACGGGAAGCGCGTTTCCTCAACTTTTCGTCCGGATGGGTTTCGTTAGTCCGGTTTTTATGGACGAAATTGTATAAAAAATACGATCAAACTTTGCACGGAAATTAACATAAAATATTAATAAAAATGGTAATCGAGTTTGCAGAGTTAATTTTTGCAAAATTAAGGATATGCTATTTTTGTTTAAGGGGATTATTAGAGAACAGTATGTTTTTGTACAGCGAAGATGGGAATAGTTTTCAAATTTTACGAATTTAGTTTTATTTTGAATTTGTGTTCCATTATTTATTTTTTAAAAAATTTGTAATTGTTTTTTATATTTAGTGTAGATTGGGGTAAAAAACCTGGCAAATTTTGGTGAATCGAGTCTAAATGATTGTAAATAAAGAAATTTTAGTACAACCGTTAAAAACTATACAGTTAAAGGATCAAACTTACAGATGTTAATATTGGATCACTGTGATCTTGATCAGTATGAATTTTATAACGTTTTGCCCACAAAAAAATTACTCTTAATTGAACGAAAAAAAAGTTTATTTTTCATTCGAATAAAATATGAAGTTAATCATAAATATTCCAACCACAAAATTGCAACCATAAAATTCATAAAAAAACATCGTAAATAATTAATCCAAAAAAAAACTACTAAACTGACTTAACATTTGAAAAATTAAGGATATCCATTTGTATTAAAGCGGATAAAAATATGAAATAGGGCAAGGTGTTCTGCCCTGGGCGGCTTATGCCCTGGGACACTATTTTTTTCGAAAAGTATGAAATTAATGTTCTCTAAAAAATTACACACGTTTTTGAATATAACATTATACATTTTGTTATTAAGACACAGAAAGTGTCTTATGTTAAGGAAAATGTCTAAATATCTTCAAATAAGACACTTGGTTTTTAAGATTTAACTCATCTGAAATTAAGACTATAGTACAAAAACAAGTATCTTAGTTTAAGACATTTTTGTTATTGTAACACAGAAAGTGTCTTATTTTGAGACAAATGTCTAAATGTCTTAAAATAAAACACTTGGAATTTAAAACACAAATTATTTGAAACTGAAACTACACTACAAAAACAAATATTTTAGTTTTAGAAACTTTTATTATAAAGACACAAAAACTGCCTTATTTTAAGATTAATGTCTAAATGTCTTAAAATAAGACACTTGGTGTACAGAATGTATCAGTTTGAAATTTATACTTTTATCGTCTGAAATTTAAATTTTGGTACATTATACTATTTATAGTAATTTGGTCGAGAAAATTTCGACGAAAAATAACTTTTCTTTTCCTTTTCCTTTTTTTCAAGTCGCGAAATAGTGACGGAAAGTGGAGCAACGTCACAAAAGAAGTCATTAACGTTAGTTGTGTTCTTTAAAGGAAGCCAGTTCGTAATGAATTTATATATTCGTGCTTGACTAACGAGTTTCATAACGGCGTGTAATACAAGGAAAACAGTTTACGAGCTTTCGGATCAAAGACCACTGTCGTTTGAATAAATACGAACTTTCGACTTTTCGCGCGAGATAACGAGATTGAAGCTCTAACGCGAAAAATCTCTCGCTTCGAGTGGATTTTAAGTGAGACTTTTGTGTTCGGATAAACGCGGGTTAAGAAAACGCGAGACTCGCGATAAAAGCAAAATTATTAGCGGTGGAGTACTGTGTATTTGGATTTCTGTTAGATTTGCTGGGATAATGTTTATTTAAGTAAAATAAAAAAGATTTGGGGAGATGAATTAAAAATAGATATCACACGAAATTAAAAATTAAAACATTTTTCGATTCATTCTGTTAGTCAAAATTTAATATCACAATATTAAAACCAACTTTTTCAACGTCATTTATTTTGAAACATTTTTGAAAATTAATGAAAAAAAGTTCAAGATATAAAAAAAATAAATAACTATTTTATAATCAATATATATTCAAAATATTTTCAAAACTGTGCCGTATAAAAACAACTGAAATTACGCAGCAAAAAAAAGCAAAAAACTGGATTACTAATAACGATCAAAGACCGACGCAATATTTTTCACCGTATTCCACAGTTTCCTCTCGTACTTTAAACACCGCGAGCAAAGGGAAGCGTTTTCGGGCGTGTTTTTAATTGAAAAACGTCCGCCGGTGAAATTTCGGCGCAAAAAGTTGTATCGCGTCTGAGAAAGTTGTTTAAGCCGGAAACCCTATGCAAATCTCGATCGTAAAGGGATGCGCGTACAATAAACGGTTCAAAGCGTTACGACTGCGCGGCGAAAGCGGACATCAGTTACGTTTGCGTGCGGCGGCGCGGTTCCAACGAATGCAAATGCGCTTGCCATGGCTCGCGGCTTCGAAAAGCGTCTGTCTCTAGTTTCCGAGCACAATGCCGCCCGCAATCATCGGCCCCGACTTCGCCGCGAATAATGCCGAACGAAAAAGAAACCTTTCTTTCACCGGTCGAAAGCTCTTTCCGCTGCTTTTCCTGAACTTTTCGTTTGATGCGCGTTCTTAAACTTTATCGTGTATTCAACAAATTGACGAAATTGTTGGATTATTTTTTTTATGATAAAGTCATTTAAATAAGGATATTAATTTTTAAAGAGGGAGGAAAGCATTTTGACTAAAACTGTTGTAATTGTGAATTGATAAAAATTTTCTTCTGATATCT
>JABFPQ010000602.1:0-10872 GCA_022817265.1 Masnerella sp. ZL-2020
ATGAATACTCTCGTAACAGTTCAATAATTTTATTGAAGTTCTTCATGGAAGATTAATCAGTTTTACAAAATCATCTCGAATCTTCACAAGTAAAGAAAAAATTTGCTGAAATCTGCACACATTTACAGCAACAAAAATACAATTAATTTGAAACATTCTAAAATCTGTTATTCATCAAATCAGACAGAAATTCATATACCTTCACGAACGTTGATAAAAGTTAACTAATATCAATAAATCTTCACGAATCTTCACAACAAAAAACATACTTATTGACCTATACAAAATGAAAAATTATAATCTTGTTCATAAAAAATTATAATATATTGGTAAATAATCTTCAATTAAATCTCAAACAAAAATAAACAAACAAAATTCATTAATCAGTGAAGGATTGTTTGATTATGAATTTATAGACTGGTTGCACGTTTGATGTTGCGAATTGTTTACTCGGTTCGATTAACACGTATATTGAATTCACACGACTCATTAAAATAATTCGGCGAAATTTCGGGGCTACTTTCGCGCTGTATAATAATAAGATCTTCAAATATGAACTAATTAGCATCGAATCCGAATCTAATTGGTTATTCAATTACAGCGCCCGGGCACTAAAATTTCGGTTAATTAAGTCATTAATCCGGCGAACGAATTGCGCGATCAAGCCAGGGCTTTCTATATTTATACACGTTTCGTTATCTATCCTGCATTAGATATCATTTTCGTATTCATCCGCCGCGAAATTGTGCATTAATTGTTGTGTAATTTTGATCAACGGATTAACGCACTCGTTAAAGAAGAATCACCTGCAAATTACATTTATATCCTGGCCGGTTACGATTTATGTGTCGCTTATTAAATTTCATTTCGCTTCAATTTAATCCTACGATTTTACTTTGAATACGCACGGTCTAATTGATAAATGAATCGGATTTTCATCAATTAAATATTAGTTTTCAGTTTTACCGTAATTTTAATACCTCGTTAAATAATAATTCACGAACATGATTTAGAATATATTATTTCAAACTCATTACAAAATAGTTTTTATAGATTTTATTAGAATTTGTTTATTTTCTGTTAAAGTCTATCAAATACTCTAAAATTTATTCATTTTTCGAAAAATTTGAAACAAAGAATTTTTTTCTTGAAGATTTTATTTTAATTGGTTTTTGTGTAATACGAAAAATTTTCTTTCAGACTTGATCATTTTTCTACAAAATGTATATAAAATCTCAATTAATGTATATAAAATCTTGATTATAATAATCATCATTAATAATTCGTGAAATGATTTATAAAATTGATAGAAAATTTTACAAACTTGTTTATTTGTTTTGATAAAAGTTGGCCGACTCAAGGTACGAAATAAGTTGTAAAGTTTGGCGGAGTTTTGATCGAGTGATACCGATCGCGTTTGGTAACACTCGCATTTATTACACGCATGGCTTCGTTACTTGTCAAACGGCGGCCGGCGCCGCACAACAACTCGCATCTGATCGATCCGCGGAGTTCTAATTACATTTCCAGCAAGTAGTTTGTGTACACAAGTTGCGCGCGTCAAACTATTAGCTCACCCGAAAAGTCGACGCATTTCCCTCGATTAATTTCTTGACGTGCTACGTGATTAATTTCTTTCGGTATTAATCCAAGTTAATCTTAGATTTTGTAGACAATGTTCATTTGTTTTCAGTTATCTAAATAGGGTTGAAATATTTAGAGGGCGTAAGATTTTGTAAAATTAATACATGTTTCAATTTTGTGCAAAGAATAAACTGTTGTGAAAATTATATTTTGTGAAAGTAATTCTTGATATTCAACAAGTTATACAAATTTTTATTGATTTTGCAGATAAATGAACAAATTAATAAAAGTTTCATAAATCTTCACGAAATGTTAACCAAAGTTTCAAAATCTTCACCAATCTTTACGAAAAGTGAAAAAAATTCCATACTCTTCACGAATCTTCACGAAAAGTCAAGAAAATTTTTAAAATCTTCACCAATCTTTATAAAAAGTCAAGCAACATTTCAAAATGTTCAAGAATTTTCACGAAACATCAAGCAAAATTTTCATACTCTTCACGAATCTTCACTCAAATCAAGAAATATTTCAAAATTTTATCGAATCTTCAAGAAAAGACAAGAACGAATTCAAAATCTTCACGAAAAGTCGAGAAAAATTCCATAATCTTCACGAATCTTCACGAAAAGACAAGAAAAATGTCAAAATCTTCACGGAAAGTCAGGAAAAATCCTGAATCTTAACGAAAAGTCAAGAAAAATTCTAAATCTTTCCGAATCTTCACTATAGATTTTTTTTTTAAATTAACTAAATAAATGAAATATAAATTTATAACATTTTGCGATTGAAATTCCACAGCAGGAACCCCCCTCGAAATGCGTCATGAGAAACTAATGGCTAAAAGTGTTCATACAAATTGGACTGCATAAAAAAACGCGGTAAGTGTAACGTAGCCGCAAACAAAAGTCATTGTTGAGTTGTCACGGTAAGGGGCAAGGTGTCCCGACCGATTACCGAACGGCCTCGCGGTCGAGCGGCTACTTTGAATCGGCTGCTACAGTTATAAAACGCGGCATAAGGGCGTTTTATTTACGGCCGTCAGAACAATAGTTCTTGATAGTGGCACGACATACGGTCGCAAATCACATTCGCTGGCGACGCACTCCTCTTTTTCGCCGTTTTTTATGTTGCTCTCGAGAGTGCATTAGTCGCCGAGAAAGAAACCGCCGGGGAGAAATGGGAGAAAGTAAATTATGCTATTGTGATGTGGAAAACATTTGTCTTAATGATGCCATTATTGAATGCATCCTGAAAAATATTAGGCCGGATACAGAACAGATGAAGTTTCACAATTGAGGTAATTGTAACAGAGATTACGTAATCGTGGAAAGTAGTTTCTGTTGATGCTGGAATTTTACGAAAAAATACGTGAATGAAAATGTATTGTGAATAAATTTTATCGCAAATTAACGAAGTCGTGAAAATCTTCACAAATATTCACAAAATATTCTTCTTGAATCTTCACGAAAAAATAGGAATTTATGAAAAATTTCTCACTTTTGTTTGTAATATGTTATGAAATTGAAACCAATGTATTCAAATCTTCATCAAAAATTACGAAAATAAAGTATTTTCATATAAATCTTCACAAATCTTCACGTAAAATGAAATCATTTTATTTGATTAACACGATGAAAAATTATTTGTAAAATTAAAATTAAAAAATATAACAGATTAATTGCAATCATAACAAATTATGAACTTTCAGTGGTGAATACAAAATTATAACTGTATTCTAACACTATTTCTTAACAATTATTATTGAACGAATAACCTACTAAATGTGTTACACCAATCTCAACTTTGCACATAAAACGGCCCATCCGGACAAACAATTTGTCCTCTTCACAATGATCCGACAATTAAAATACACGCACGATATTTTATGTAAATCTGGAGCATTTTGCGTGGCAAAGTTTATTCATTACACGGGGGTATTCGTCATTTCGGAAAGACGACGCGAACGGGAACAATGCTGACAAACGCGAAGTCGACGGCGCGGCAAATCGTCCGCCTCGAATGCATATCAACTTTTTTTTAATTACATTATCGCAGTGTGAACTGATTACATGAATAATTTACAGCCGCGAAAATATTCAAAATAAAGACAAGACGGCGTCAAGGTGAACGCGCTGTTGGTCTGGAAAGTGATTGATGTAGCCGGGATTGAAGGTTCCGAAAAAATAAGAATGGCTTCATAAATAATCATGCAGTATGATCATGAATAATTGTAGCTTACGATAGTTCGGATGTGCTTTTTAACGAAATTTTATTTTTATTGAGTTTTTAAATGTTCGTCGTTATATTCTTATACAACATTTATTATTTTCGTTAACATTCGCAAAAAATTATCGAATAATAGGTTTTCATAAATTTTGATGTTAAGCTTTAAGATAGAAATTTTATAATTTTTGCAAATATTTATGAAAAAAGTACACGTTGGAATAGACCATCAGCAGTCTTCACAAAAAATGGACTAATTTTGAAGTATTCGTAAATTATTGTCAAAACTGATATTTTACAGAGATTTGTTGATAAATCACGAAAAATCATCATTATATAATAGTTTTCTTTCGAATCCTAGGCAAAAAGGACATATTAGGACAGATCTTCACAAATCTTCACGAAAAAAGAACATATTAGGACAGATCTTTACTAATCTTCGCGAAGAAAAGATATTAGAACAGATATTCACAAATCTTCACCAAAAATGAACAAATTTTACAATGGAATTTGAATTCTTCACAGATCTTCACGAAAAAGAACATATTAGGACAGATCTTTACAAATCTTCACAAAAAATGAACAAATCTTACAATAAGATTTGAATTCGTTGCAGATCTTCACCAATCTTCAAATAAATTTATATCAATTGGTGTAAAATTTGTCCAGATGCCCAGATAAATAAACGAATTGGTAAACAATCTTCACTAAAATAAACAAATTCATAAAATTAGTTAAACTAGCTGAGGAATAAAAACGTAAGTGACCGACTAAGGATCATCGAGTCGAACTCTTGAAAGTCATAAACCTTTGATCGAGTCATGCGACATATTCCCACACTTGAAATCAAACAAAAGGGAAAAATCGCGAGGAATCGTCATGTGGATGACAGTAGGCGAATGTCGATAAACGCGGCGTCGGCTCCGACGGAACGTCCGGTGGGGTGGTTCACCCCGTCCCCCCTGGCGAGGGAGGAGCGGCCTATTGAGAGTGGCGCGTTGTTTTGCCAATCAGCCTGGGGCGCGTGTGGACATGTTCCACTACTGTGCTTATGAGCGGGGGCGGCGGGCTGCGGGGAGGGGGCTAAATTGCCGACCGGTTGTCAGTGACGGGATAAAACATGCATCGTACGCGCGATGTTTCATGTTTTCAATCCCTCCGAGCGTCCTTTAAGTGTGTTCGCCTTCACAAAAAATCGCATTCGTACGGCGGATGAATTATGCCAAACAGATGGATTATTTAGTACGAGGTAATTGGAAATCAAGCGATACGCACGACGTATGCGAAATTATCCCTTTTTCCATCGCTCCGAAGTTTCATCATAATTTATATGGAATGCAATGCTAACCATTTTTTCCAATTTCGATTGCAAATTTTAAACTTTTCACTCACAACGAACATAAATCTTGTAATAAACTAACCTATGTTATTAAATTTTTGAAAATTGTTACGATAAGTGGAGAGATAAACATTAATCTTCGTAAATCTTCTTGTCGAAATGATAATTGGTTGAGATTTATCATGAATCTTCACGAAAAAAGAAACAAGTATATACTCATCCTTGAAGATCTTCAATAATCTTCACAAAATGAGGACAATTTTAAGATTTTCAAACATCTTTACGATAAAATGGAAATATTTAACAGATCTTGACAAACTTCCATGAAAAATAAAAATATTAGTACGAAGCTTCACAAATCTTCACGAAAAATTGAAATATTTTACAGATCTTTAGAAGCTGAAAGATTTAAATAAAGATTTATATCACATCTTGAAGAAAAAATAAAATTATTTAGCAGATCTTCACAATTTTTTACGAAAAATAAAGCTATCGGTACAAAACATCACAAATCTTCCGCAAAAATGAATAAACTATGATAACTTTAATTCGAAATTAAACAAATGATTTAGACCTTCGCGAATCTTCACTGAAGACCATTATTTTTCTTCCTTCCCATCATCCATATTAAACATCCGCTACCCCAAAAACCAACATCCACCACGCGATTAAATATTTGGCGAGCACAATTTCGCGCGGTTTTTTTACACGTCAGCCTTGAGTGTTAGGCACCGTGCCCTCTTCACAATTGAAGCATTCATTGATGGATAACCACGTACAGAAGATCGCATACCCGCGCACTCGAGTGAGCAAGACCCCTTTCGCATTCCGCGCATTACACCCTTTGCATTTATTCAATTCGTCCGCGAGCGATATTTCCTCGTGCATTGTTTTTGCGTCGCACCCCAGCGAGTGATAAGAATATTTTGCCGCGCGCAAAAATGCTCCCGACCCTCGCGCTTTGTGCCCTACCGCGAGAGTGAGGCACGAACAGACAATTGCCACTGTCCTCGATGCTATCTTCACCGCGAGTGGCCCTGATTAGGCGGTTTAAGAGAATTTTATTCGTTGCGTGATAAGACTGGGGTCGTACGAAGGTGTAATTGTAGAAAAAAAGTTGAGCAGATAATTTTTATAATGACACACTTGTTTCTTTATCATAACTTCATGTTCGAAAGTTATTTTTAGAAGATTTTTTTTAGGAATTGGACATTTTTACTGATCATTCGAAATTTTTGTAAATAATTTACCAATGTATACAAATTAATGAAAATTGAAATGATAAATATTTATAAATATTCAAAATTCTTCACGAAAAAATAACAAATCTTCATAAATCTTCGAAAATCTTCACCAAAAAATAATAAATCTTCGTAGAGCTTCAAAAACGTTTATAAAAAAAACAAATCTTCACAGATCTTCACGAATCTTCTTGAAATATTGACAGATTTTCATGCATCACATACTTCGTCAAAAAGGATAATGTAAGTTGTAAAATTTATATTATTCTTAACATAAATTTTCACGAGAAAATTAACCAAGAACAATTACTCTTTGCCAAAAACAATCAAATCTTCACAATAACAAAATTTACGACAGAATTAATTCTTCTGTTATGTCTACGCATAATAGACATAACAGAAAACTTTTGAAACAGATCGCACCGGACACGTATCTGGCGTACCGCTACCAATCGGATGCGACTCAAAAAGCCTTGCAATTGTCCTTTTCGATTGTTCAATCCCAACATTTGCCTCGGGCGATCGCACGGAACGCACCCCGCTTTTCGTTAAATAGAAACAAATCAGAGACATGATACAAAGCACTGCGAAAGGGGGAATCGTTTGGGACGGATCCTCCGGGCGCTCAGGTACGGTCGTACAATGAACCTTTCGGGTTCCGTCATATGAAAAATATGTAAGCGCGCAATTTGATTGGATTATATAATTGAATGATTCAAAATTATAATAGAAGTAAATTTGGTTTGACGGGGGTTCAGGATATACGGTTACTTTGTTGATTTCGGATAGATTGAGGGTAGAGCTGATGATATGTGAAGACTTATGAACAAAATTTAGTTTTTGTGATTATTAGTTGTGAAGATTATTAAAAATATCCAGTTTTGAGGTCATTAGACGTAAAGATTTTGTGTAGATTTCCAATTTTGAAGTTATTAGGCGTAAAGATTTGTGAAGATATCCAGTTTTGAGGTCTTTAGTTGTGAAGATTTGTGAAGATATCTAGTTTTGAGCATATAAATCATGAAGATTCACGATGTTATCCAATTTGAGGTCATTACTTGTAAAGATTTGTGAAGATATACTCATAGTTTTGAGGTGATTACTTGTGAAGATTTGTGTAAATACTCAGTTTTGTAGTTATGAATTGAGAAAATTTAGAATAACATCTAGTTTAGAGCAGGGGTTCGGAACAAAACGAATAAAGATTCAGTTCCGATTCAGCTCCGGAGCGGAATGATTTTTGTCTGTAAAATTCCGATCCGGAAACATTCCTGGGATCAGAAAAAAATGACCTGAGGAGCAGAATGGAGATTTTACTCCGAAGAAAAATAAAGTTCCGGATAGAAAAATACTTTCTCCTTCTACTCCGATGAATGGAAACGAAGTGGATGAGACATAATGTCAAATATCGTCCGTTTTATTTAGTTCAAAATTAATAGTTATTGATAATAAGCAAATTTCAGCCCGCCCAGTAGCCGAAATGCGATTTAGACTTTCGAATTCAAATTGTAAAATGGACATAAATACAATTTGGATATAAATGTATAAATTGTATTAAATTGGTTCAAATCGCAACCAATAAAAAGCCAGTTTTTAGGACACGATGAATTGTAAATAATTATATTAAATTGTAACAACTGGAAAGACATAGAAGCTTTTTCTTAAATTTTGTGTTTTAACGGCCTAAACTTCAAGTTTAACCATTCATTTCGTTTTTCCTTTATTATATTTTTTGATTTTTTGGATTTCTTTTATTTACATTTCCTTATCTTCTTTTTTTCTATTTTTATCGTATATCTTTCTCTTGGTTATTTTACTACTATGTCCTTTAAATTTTATTAAAAGTTCAGTCCGTTTAAAAGTTTTTTTTTTAGTTTATGCCATTAAGGAGACGTGCAACCCAAATGGCTAAATTGCTAATAACCAGCCGATCATCATAATTTTTTGTAGTATAAAACTAGTCAATTAGTAGATATTAATTATGTAAAAAAATTGCACCAATGATTATTATAAACATGTTTATTTATTGACAATAGCTCAAAAAAGGGGTATTTTCAAAACGCTCCAGGGAATCCATTTTATTCTCGATTTTAATTTTTGTGATTTTAAAATGTTCGTTATTTTATAATAAACAAATTGTACAGACAGAATTTCGAAAAACATTTTTTTGAAAAAGTTATGATAAATTTACTGAGATTTGCCACGAAAACCCGAGAAAATCGAGCATTTTATGGTGTTTTGTGTCGTTTTTTGTTATTAATTTTGTTAATAAACAATATATCGAAAATCTGTCTGTACAGTTTGTTCGTAACGTTTCACTGAATACTTGAAAGAAACAATCAATCCAATTGCATTAAAATTAGGATCCCTGGAGATTTTCAAAGATTAACACATTGATGATCCGCGCTTCCCCCGCTCTTCAACTTTTTCTTGCACACAAACAAAAGATAGTCGACGCCCTCCAATGCTTTTCAAACGTAAACACTAACACATGCTTACTAATTTGACCGAAATCTCACTCATGCTGATTCGTGCTTTTGCATCATGAAACGGTTAATGAGTGCGGCATTGATTAGGATGGGCTCGCGTTTTTCGCGTTGTGCGGCAAAAAGGTGCAGTCTAATCAAAACGTTTTTTGGGTCTTGGGGCATGCCAAAAATAAGCCCGCCGAAAATAAATATTCGGGGGCATTGACAAGGTCGCCTATGTTTCGGTAAGAATCAAAGTAAGCGAGGTGTCGTGAGTGGCCGCTCGGCGGAGTCAAAGAAGACCGACGCCGAGTCACGTCTATAGATTCCAATCAACAGGTTTTTATGGAACCCGCGAAAAGTCGGCTTCTAGTAGTGGGCGATTAATTAGCATGATCGGCGCCACATTTCGTCGGACTACTCGTTACGAAACCGGCCGAAATAAACGAGTGAACATCCCATACGTATCGCAAACATACGCTCATCAGGTATTGACAGGATTATGCCGGCTTTTATTAATCGAGTACATCTCATTTGAGATATCCAATCAGCTTGTTCACGCGTACCTATCTTTACACGTTACTTTTTTTTAATTATTGCGTGTAAAGATTAAATTAGAACTTCCTGGGCTATAATACGACCCCATTAAACAGTGACAAAAATTTGATCACTGACCGTATGGAATGTTACGATATGGGACGATATTCAAGTCTTGTTTCGACAAGGCCTACTGGGTAAATTTTCCAACGAATATTATTTTTTGAAGGTTTGGAGGAGAACAAAAATATTCAGAGGTGCGCAATGTAAAATCAAATAATAGCTATGAATCTTTGCGCGATTTGCTTACTCTAGAACCAAAGCTTCTGGAAATAAAATGCTTTTTGTCCGAATTCTAAATCATCAGATAACGTCTTATAATTAAATATGAGCATTTAAGTTATGATAGTAATGCCAGGTTTCCATTCAAATGAGCGAAAAATGGGCAAAGTTTGCACATTTTTTTTTTGAGAAACTGAAAAATTGTACAAAGGATTTGTTTGGAGATTATTATCGTTCAGATATTAATCTTTATTATACAATTTTTATTCTGAAAAAAAGCAAAATGTCGGCCGTACTCATAGTTTGCTTAAGGACCTGTGAGTTTGACGTAGGTCAGTGGTGTACTACATGACTGCTCAGGAGTTACCTAGAATGAAAAATCGGTACCACTAGTCGAAAATACATGGCGAAGTTGATTGCCATAACATGCATTACTGAAGTTAACATAACCGACACTGGATTCGAGAAATCAACCATCAGCGACTTTGGTCAGTCAATGTTTGGTGTGGTATAATTGGAGATAAATTTATTGGTCCATGGTGTGGATTTAAAATCAATACGGCGTTGTAGAATATTCAAATATTTGTTGTATAATTTACTAAGCATCACTCTAGGGCAACAGAGAGAAATTAAATTGAGTAACGAGTACTTGTTTCTGAAGTACAATGGGCACGGACCATGGCGAAATTCCAATTTCAAATTTCCAACTTTGTTAGTTAAAAAAATCATCACATTGAATTTGAAACAATTTTGCAATCGAAATGGATAAGAAATTATCTATTTATAAGCAATCTATGAAAGTCGTTTTCTAAGTTTTTGCACCCGCAACTAAAAGACTCAAATTAAGCAAGCGTCCCGCAGTTGTCAGACTTGTCGACAAACAAGAATGATTAATCCGATTCTAATAAAAAATTAAGATAGTGAGTCAGCTAGTTTTTTATTTAATGAGTTTACTTGTTAGTAAGTAGGATGTTTGATTAGTAAGTTAGCTAGTCAGATGATTTGTTTGATGATTACAAAGCAAAACACACTCTCACACTTTCACTCTATTACGCGGGTCGCAGTGCACGTAAAGCACTCGCGAGGGCGGCAAAAGTAAAAGGGGAGCAACACTATGGGGGGGGGGCAAACTAACAATTATCGCGCGTACAATTTTCGCACGGTTCGCGGCGGCCAACGGACTCAACGCAACTGTCAA
>JABFPQ010000603.1:0-10871 GCA_022817265.1 Masnerella sp. ZL-2020
TTATACATAGAGGGTAATATTATTAAATGTTATAAATGTTAATATTCAATTTTTTTAGAGTCTGATTATTATAATACGAAAAGCATTTTTACTTTTAACTTATATATTTAAGATAAAAGATGTATTAATATGTTAATAAAAATAAGCTTAACAAAATTAATTTTATTTAATAAATATAATAAATTATAATAAGTTTACTAAAGTAAAATGCATGTTGCAAACTAATTTAAAAATTACTGATCGTTTATAATTTTAATAAGATAACATTTAACTTTGGTATATTTATTTGCGAACGTGCCTAAATCCTGAACAATTATTTAGAGCTTGTTTCCAAATTTAGTCAAAATTTGTATATTTTACAACATTATGAACAAAAAACATGAATTTTGTATTAATAGAAAAAGCAGAGAAAAAGAGTTACATATCATCTTAAGATAAAATTCCTCACTTATTTTTATAATGATACTCTTACAATATCATTAAATGTACATTCAAATAAAGTACACTATGTATATAAATATTTTTTTTTACTCTTGCGAGAAAATGTTTAATATAAAATATTTCCCTCATGATAAGATATTGACATACATTTTCTGTAATTCGTATTTTAATAATGTTATTCTACTAAATTGTCTTTTAGATATGAATTTTTCATAGTATATATATATATATATATATATATATATATCTAAATAATGTTAAAATAATCAACAATTTGAATAATGTTATACAAGCTGCGAATACAGAACAAGTAATATGTTAATCGTAATGTAAAATCACATTTGAAATAATTGTAGTAATAAAAAAACAGATCACAATTATATTTACATTAAAAATATTTCAAATTTCATCATCATCAACTTAATTTTGTTTTACTGTATTTATTATTTAATTATATTTCGTTACGCACAATAAATATTCTACGAAATATCTGGAAGAGTTACAACAATTATTTCGGTCCATTGCTAAGCGCTCATTCGAATTTCAAGCTCATTAATAATAAAAAATGAATCTATTCCTTTTGAATAATGTCATGATGTCTATTTCAGGTCTGGTAGCCAAAGCCGTGCAACGACAGGTCACGTGTCGTTAAAGCAAACAGAGTACACCAGGGGTACCTACGAGACCCCGTCGTACCTGAAAGAGCCTCAGAACACGTCGTTCGTGACGTCATACCAGCGAACCAGCAGCGAGAACGGGACCGGCTATGTGCCTTACAGTCCCTACTCACTGCGCAGGCGCGAGATCAACCGCGCCTTCTCCGCGAGTAAAGACGACCCGAACGCCAACCTTCAGCGCTCTTTCTCACCTTTCAGACAGTACGAAGACGCTTCGGCGCGCTACTTGGCGAATGGTCAGAGCCGGCCTGATGAACACTCTAGCTCGTCTAGGTACTTACGTCGTTTTTGGAACTACTTGGCCACGTTATTCCCCAGACTTATCCATTTTTTGAGGCCTAGGGTCTGACATATTTTGTATATTTATACCAACAGTTTTTATGATTGACAACCGTATCTATCTATAATTTTAAAATTAACATATGAAAACGAGTTAATAGTTACTTTTAAATTTATATTACATCATTATTATCTTTTGCTTTTTTTAAGAAAAATAATTAACTATATTATATTTAACAAGCATTAAATAAATTTGGAAGACGATTTTATACATAGAATAAGAAAGTTGATTTACAATGTAAAGATTTTATTAGTTAAACAAACCTACAATCTAATAAATTTCCTCTGTCTATGAGAAAATCTTTAATAAATGTTCTATTAGTTAAAGAAATATTTTCATTAAAGATTTTTCATTAATTTCCTAATGGAATTACTTATTAGTATTGTATATTTGTTCTACGACACTTTATAGTATTAGAAAATATTTTAATCGATAAATTTGCATAATGTTCAAACATAATTCTGTTGGTTGTACATAGATATATTTATTATTTTATTTGATGGCCTTTATTAATAATTTTGTATTACTTGAACGTATATTTAACGTTTAAACGAATGATTACTATTTCGTTTTTTAACTTAATTTACATTAAACTTATAACAAATTCGAAAGCATGATATTTACTTCAAAATTTATATTTGTGGTAGGAATTCAAATTTATTGCATACATCACACATCATAATACAGTTTCATGTATTCAGAAAATAAATTTTTTATACATAACTGAAAACTGATACTGCATTTCTTATTAATGAACACAACTCATTATTTTTCTTTTTTGTACAGCATTTTACATTTACTTTACCAAAAAGCACTGAACAACATAACTTTTTTCACATCACGAAAAAAGTCTTAGCAAGGATTTGGCGAAAATTTTGAACAGTTTAAAACGAATTGTTTTTCGAAATTGCACAATTTGGTTATTATTTATATTTGTTCCAAACACACTAATAATTGAATTTAAATTGGTATGTATATTATTTTTTATTTATATATCTGTAAAAACACTGTTCTGTTAACTGGAAATTTTTTGTTACTGAAAAAATACCTTATACACAAGTATCAAAGTTGTAAACATTAATCTATTTCTTTAGGCAAGATTCAAGTTTGAACGATATAGATGGACCAACTTCCACATATTTCGGAAGATACAATGAACGAGAAGGAAGAAGTCGCTGGCACAGTGGGCCACGATCACTGAGTCCGTTTGCTAGAGATTATTCACCATGGCGTCGAGAAAACGTCGATCCTCCTAACGTTGTGCAGATGAGCAGCGAAACTTCTCGATATGCTCCTTTTGTACAACGATTAGCTCCAATGTCTACAGTGCCTCAAAGTCAACAGAATATTTATGGTAGTCCTATGGTTAGCCGCAAAAGGTAATTTATTATATTATCGTATGGATAACAATCATAAAACATACAAATCATACTTAAATTTAGAATAGCTAAATTTTGTTTTCTTAATGATGGTTATTCGCTGTTTTAGATATCCTTCAGAACCTCCTCCTCAAGGTACCCATAGTTCAAATTCTCAATTACTGTCTCGTTTAGTATCCCAACGTACTCAGGATTCTCCATCCACTGTTTCACAAATTAATTCAAAAGAATCAGTAAAAAAACGCTTTGCATCTTATGTAAGGCTACGGTTGGGAAACGATCGTGCTCCTTCTCCAGAACCACCACCAAGATTGAGTCGCGGGGAATCACCTTTATCCCTGAGGAGGAATTTGTTGGATCAACCATCTCCATCATTTTCACGAAGGTGATTATAATGTTTACATCGATTTCATTAAAAAAAAGTTCACCTTGACTACTTCCAGTCCTCGTGACGTAATGAATTATTATCAAATTGACTAAGAATAATTTCAGCAGTTTTCAGTCAATGTTGATATAAAATTTCGTCAGCTTTGATTTAGTGTAAGAGCAATAAACATTTCACTACTTTTTAGAAATAAATAATATGCACAAAAAATTTTTTTCTGGTTCAGGTACGTGTCACCATCACCGCCCCAACCGCCACCTAGGAGACTTTCTGAAAGTTGTTCTGTGCCTGGTAGTCCACAACATTTGTACTCTCGTTTGCCTTACACGCCAGAGCCTCAGAGGAGGCCGCCCCCATAACCCAGAGTCTTCGGATAACCGCAATACTTTTCATTGGTGCCACACTTGACCTCATCACCTCAGATCACAAAACAAATAGTCAAAAACAAAAATACATATATGTTTTTACTTAAAGCTTATCGCGAAAAGGAAACATTTCAAATGCAGCGCCTTGATTCATAGTTTTTAAGCGTTGTTGAACAAACAAACAAAACTTGAAATCACAACTAAAACTACTATAAGAACTGTGCTATCTCCCCTCTTTTTATCTTTCTCTTGTTTCTAAAACTGCGAGGCATCTCTGCCACAAAAACGTGGGATTTTCTTTCTAATGTGTGCACGCTTTGCCAAGTTGTCATTTTTTGAGCAAATCGTGCCGTTAGTTAATGTCGAGTTACATTTTGCAAGCAACTGCGAAAATGGCCTTTTTGATTATGCAAATTTTATTAAATCATTTTTAACATTTTGACGTAAAGATTTTTAAGTTTTTAATAACCAAAAGAGAACTTTTGGTTTCAACACACTTGATCGTTTTGTTTGTAAACATATAAATTATTGTTCTTATATCTTGCAAAATTTCTATTTCAATGTTTAGTTATACATAATCATGTGGGATTTTTGTGGTAAAAAACAATGATTACTATAATCATCTATAGAGAACGGGATCGATGAATTTAAAGTTTTTAGAAATTAATTTCGAATCGCATAGTGGTTTGAAATTGATATTTTTTATATCGGTCCTGTACGTATTTGGAGATACGTTGCAATGCTCAACTTTTTGTATTGCTCGTTAAATAAGATTCAAATGAAATTTTTTACAGGAAATTGGAGGAGTCGTATTTCAGTGCCGTAATTATTTAGCGTAAACCGTTCCTGTAATTATCCATTTACGCGTTGAATTTGTTTATTATCTTCATTCTTCGTGTTAGTGAATCATAAGACAGTTGGTTTCAGGGGAGTTTATTAAATACGAATAGTATTTTTTAATTTACTTGATAATATATTCAGTTAACCAACTAATGGAAGATCATAAATTTAATTCGAAAATTATATTTACTCTGAAACCAATATAATGTTTAAAAATTGGTAATGACTGTTCTAATAAAATTCAAACTCATCTATCAAAACATTTGGAATGGTCATAGTCAATTTTGTGTCTTATGATTTGAAATTTTATCTCCATCTTTGTATCAGTTGTAAAAATCGATATTATGATAGATACTTTATTAGACTTCAGCCTTATTGGCCCAGAAGACCCCCTTTTAAGCCGGGGCGGCTTTACAATACTTTACCATAGATTACAATACTTTTCTATAAATTACAATACTTTTCCATAAATTACAATACTTTTCCATAAATTACAATACTTTTCCGCAAATTACAATACTTTTCCGTAAATTACAATGCTTTTCCATAAATTACAAAACTTTTTACATCCTTTTATATCTTTTACTTTTACTATCCTCACATGTGGACTTAGTTGGTATTACGCCTCTGGTATACCTCTTTTTTTTACATCTTCATTTTCCATACTTCCTCCTATTCTGCAGAGCATGACACTACGCTCCAACGCGAATGAGTCCTTTTTGACTCTGTCAGCCTATCGGCCAAGACTGCAGCCCGGATCACACGCGCTTTTGCGCATCTTTTAAGACGTCGTTATCTTAAAATAAGACATTAGGTGTCTGAAATTAAGACATTGATGTCTTAAATTAATAGAATCTTTTATAGCACCAGATTTAGAGTGAAGTAAAACGATTTCATCAAATGAGGCTAAAAAATCTGAACGAAAACTTAAAACTTTGATTTCTGTATTCAGTTGCAAATCAAGAAATGACCGTTCGAAGCTGCCAACTGGCGAAAACCGAATTCCTTGACCCGTGCAAAGCCGTGCAAGGAAAGATCAATTCGATGTCAGGATATTCGCTGGATTCCTGCGACTTGTGCGAGTCGGATGCCTGCAACAGTTCGTCAATGCTTGCTCCACAAATGCTGCTTTTCGGGCTGCCGCTTTTGGGCCTGATCCTGCGCCACGCATTATATCAAACGGCGTAATTCCGCGAGCGAGCCGAGCGCCAATTATTTTCGTGTGATTTCTGCCTTCACGGCTGCGTGCGATTCACGATAAGACGTAATATGTGTGCGAATTTTCGTCTCTACGTTAAGGCCAGGCACGAGAAATGTCCTCGCGCTTGATTCCATCAATGTGTCATAAAACAATACCGCAGAAAAAATGTTCACGTTCATCAGATAAAAACGGATTCATTAACTTCGTAAAAAAGTAAATGCGTACAACAATGGCGACGTGTCTAAGATAACGTATAGTTCAAATTATTGTAGGATACATTCGTTTGTTTAATTTATTCCGTGAGCATTGATCGAAACAAACGCGATACATTTTTTGTACCGTCGCGCTGAGAAAGAAACAGAAATTATTACTCGAGTGATGTTGAAATGTGATCATTTTTTCCAGAGAGTAATCAGAGTTGTAATTTTTACATTATAAATTTACGGATTCGGTTAATTTTTTTTAATTTCAAAAAAGTATGAATTACTGCTCTGCAACGTAATAATTATAAATTACATAATGTAACACGACATAATTGAAGAATGTACGATGTAATTTATGAGGCACGTGAGTAATAAGTTCTCGTTTTTTGCTGCAAGTTTGCGCGACCCTCTCGAGGGTCATTAAATGTGCGAAATTGATTTCAAATATTAAGTGTAATAGTCGATACGACGGTAGTGCCTGTCAATTTGTGGGACGATAATTTCAAACTCCGACTCCGCTTTAACCATTTTGTTAACAATTGAATATTTGTCAAAGCGAAATGTCTGCCTTAAAAGAAAACATATTTTAGATGAAGCGTCTGCGTCCACAACGTTTATTTTCGCAAACAATGCGACTAGACATAAATCCATTTACTGTAAAATTAAAGAAACTTCATTTCTTTATATTCGAACTCAAACAGCGAAACAAGTTTAGTTTAGTATTTTAAGTGAGACTCATTATTCGAATTCCATGACTTTTTTTACGGTTCGCTATTTTGCATATTTTTGCAAGAGTTATACGGAGAAATTGTTTCGTTTGAAAACCAAGTTTGACGTCGTGAAATTTCTCGTCGTGTGGCTGGGACATTGAATTTGATAATGATTAGTGACTTTCATGTTTCACGCACATAGTTTTAACCCTTGTCGAGGTGGCGATTAGATCTTAAAATTTATTGTTGTGAGGCATAAATACACAATAAAAGCAAACTTTTTTATCGCAACGAAAAGCCGTATCAGCCACAACGTTCCTTGCCTTTTATAGCTTTTGTACCATTTTTTATTAATACCGTTGTGATAATGACGGCGCGCGGTAACATTGAATTAAAAGTTTGTAATTGAAAAATGTCTGGTTCGTAGCCAACTGTTTGGTATCAAGCTTCGCTAACTTTCCCCTGCTTTGGATTAAACGGGATTTATATTTACACTAGCTTCGCGTACCTAGATAAGGGTTAATCGAACTGACCCGACTCGAATCAGCCACGCTGACACACATTCCAAGACATGCCATTTTTAAGGAACACCAGATGTTCCATAAATGTAGTCATTCACTTAGGACTTAATTGTTCATATTTGCGCAATGAGCTTATCGCAATCGATGTACAAAAACAAACAGAGCCTTCGATTTTTTTGATGATTGTAAAATGATTCATTTCTGACACTTTAGCTAATTCAATGTTACGGAACTGAGTTTTTTTTTCATTGTGAATCGATTTAGTTCTGGGTGTTTTCATTGCTTTTAATAATCATTATGATTATGGGTTCTTATAGCATAGCTGATGTCATTTTTAGTTTTTCGTCGGAACAAAACATTGTTTATTTAAATCTTAAAATTTGCAATCTTTTTATTAAAAATAACGGATTAAAAAATGTCACGAAAATCTTTGAAAAACGATTTTATTCTATAGCGACACAAAAGGATTGAACATTTTCCTATAATGTAAAAGCAATGAATACACTAGAACTGCAAAAAACTAGTATTTTGCTGAAACGGTAGGACTTTCCCTTTTTCTCTAAGTCGTTATTTGGTGAGTTAAGAGAAAAGTTAATTAGTATATTTTGCATCAAGGGAGTAAAGCTGAGCTTTACTCCCCGCGGTGTAAACTATAATTTTCGTCACAAGTGCATGTAAAAAGTCGAGCTTTTACTTCTGGGATTTGAGGGAGTAAAGTGCATTTTTACTCCCCTGGTAATAAAGTTGCGCTTTACTCCCTAAAATTCAGGGATCGAGTAAAGTACGACTTTACGTACACGTGTGACGAAAAGATTTTTATTGGGACACATCAACTTTTTATAAAAATTGTTACCAGAGTGTCTCTTAGAGACTACAAGTGTCTTATAAACATTTATATCAATATAAACATGTAAACGAAAAGTAAGAATTGCAACTAGTCATGTTACAAGTTAATAACTGATCTCTGAAATGGGGAGCATTTTCATATGAAAATAAGAAGGTTCTACTGTTTCAATTGCAGTCGTACAATTTACAGCTGTAGAAATAATTACGAAATTGATTATTGAAACAATCGTCTGCACGAAGACTATGTAATATTATATATACTATACTTATACACGTTACAAATATATTGATATATTATATATATACATATATACATCATGATATTGCCTATTTATGTACTTCATGCTCTTATTGCATTAATATACACAGATTAAGCTTTTTCTATTGCACAATCTTAGGCACACGAATTAGGAAAACGAATCCTCTCAATTTGTGTCGAGGCCTGTAACAAGAGCCGTGCTAACGAGCTTCAACGTTAACTAAAGTATTATTTCATGAAGAAAGATGTGTTGGGCAATAAAGGATTATCAAAACATCGTCGAATTCGTTATAAATTTATTTCAATACAAAATTACTCACTTTCAAGTCAACGAAATATTTTTCAATTTAGCTTTGTTACTTTTTCATTTATAGTGTAATTATTTTCAATTTGAAATAATTATTTATCTGTGAAAATAGATTTTTACCTAACTTGTGGGAAAAATAGCGCTTTTTCCCACTGTATTCACATGAAAAAGCGCTTTTTTCTCCCACGTTAGATAATAGTGTATTACTTTAGTGGGAAAAGTAATTAATTACTTTTCCCACTTGTGAAGTAAAATACTATTGTTTTAATTATAAAATATATCTGTTTCAATAGCTAATAGTCTTAGATAATAAAATTATTAAAAAAATAAATATTTGTAATTTACAATAGTATATTCTTACAAACAAAAAATTTGCTTATTTTCTCCTAGATGGCGCTTATTTAAAATAATTTCTTCCTAGTTTGAAAACGAAATAACTGTTTATGAACTTAAATCAAAGTTAATTAATTACAAGTGCATACAAGCGAGCTAGATAATTATAACTTTATTTGTTAAGTGTAAACAAAGAACCCACCATCTTATCTTTTTGCGGCTTCCAGGTCCTCCAAAACGAATTGCATGATCAGTAACGCGATAAGTTATCTCCCAAACGCAGTAGCAGATATTTCAAATCATGATTATGAACCAATAAAAATGAAGGAAAAATTGGATCATTATTTGAACATTTTGATTCTTTTCAATTTAATGTATATCGGTAAGTTACGATCTAATTCTAAACAAACTCCTTTTCGTTGTTGTAACTTTTTCATATAGTTTTTCATTTTTTTTAAATTCAGCAATGTTTTTAAACATAAATTATTATATGTCAAATAAAACTTTAATAATAAAGAAAAAGTCCGGTATTTCACTTATAAAATAAAAATTTTTTATTTTGATAAATGACTGAAAATAATTGTTTCTTTTGGCAATAGTTTTGAGGGATCACTTTCAAAAGTGCTTTTACAAATGACCGTAAATACTCGAAATTCATTTTTTTATCGCATGAATAAAAGATGAGGAGGCGGAATGGAAATTTACGGATCATTCGCGTTCTTATTCGCGAGGACTGACGTAATCAATAGACGGATTTTCGATGGCAAATCTGAATAAAATGTGCTGAATAAAATCTGAACAAAGTCGACCACGCGTAATTAGCGGACGTTTTATTCCGGGCCTTTGAAGTCGGGCGGATTATTTTGCCCGATAATAGATTGCGCGTCGTATTGAATTTATGCGGACGAAAAACCGAAGGAGATGGAAATTTCTGCGAGGATTCGGGGATAACAACCAACGCAGAAATAAAATGTAAATTTACATTGCGCGGAAGGTAACGGTAGAGTAAACTCAGCCAGATGTTTATAGTGTTGCTAGCGTGCTGTGTTTCAAGTGCGAAATCTTCTGAAAATATGCTTATATCGGATTACTTTTGGGAACGAATTTCGAGAGATAAGACCTGATTTATTTTTCGCCTGGAAAAGAAACGAACAATATGTAAATAATTGTTGGTCACTGAAAAGTAGTATTTATTTAGTAAATGTTTTTGAATATTTGTGATATAAAAGTAAACAAATAATTATATTTTGTTTTCAAGTTAAAGGCGGTAAAGAAATGGGGTGTTATGAATGCAATACGAATATACAGAATAAACACACATCAGAATGCAATGATCCATTTATACCAGGACCCATGAATCAGTTGGTGCCTTGTCCTCGAGAATATAATAATTATTGTTTAAAGGCCATTATTATATGTGAGTATTAAAATGGACTGTTTCAAATGAAACACCCTCAATTTGAAATTTTTAGACAGAAAAGACCCAGTTCAAATTTTTCGACAAAAAAGCCCTACTTCAAAAATCTAGTAATACAAAATTTAACTATACATATATTAGCCTATCAGGTTATATATTTTTTCAGTATCAATAGCTTTTACTATAATCTAAAAAGCCAACAATATTTTCTTGCCACAATAATTTCAATTCTAAGATGTGTACATGAAAATATAAATTTGCAATATATATGAAACAGAATAATATTGTATACGAACTTTTATTATTATTATTTATAACATAAATAATATTTGAATAAACTTTAAAGAAATTTAGCTTTCAGTGACGTCATGAGAAATTAAATCTTTTGGTACTGAAACATTATTTGCTTTCGTAAGAATATTTTTAACAAACAATATGCAAATTAACATATAACAGTAATTTTCTACATATTATATTAACTGTTTTGTATTTTGGTTAAGATGATCCAGATGAAAACATATTTTAAATCATTTTGAAATCATTCTTATTTAGTTTTTAACTAGTATTTATATTTTTTAATTTGCACTTTTTATTTTTAAGTGCAGTATCAATGTTGTTTACTATTTGCTCGAACGAATTCGTTTTCT